>VDFB02000008.1:129754661-129871040 GCA_007258455.2 Sequoia sempervirens | reverse complement strand
TATGTATGTATGTATGTATGTATATGGGTGTGTGTGTGTGTATGTGTGTATGTATGTGTGTGTATGAATGTGTGTGTATGTATGTGTGTGTGTGTGTATGTGTGTGTGTATGTGTGTGTGTGTATGTGTGTGTGTATGTATGTATGGTTTTTGTTTAAAATTCAATTCAAACTCCTATGGTGTGTATATTATGCTTATTCATACATCATAGTTGAGTAAGATTGACTTGTGCGTGATGATTGTATTAATCTAATTGTCATCAACCTTAAGAGACAACAACATTAAGAACTCTACAATGGTTAGATGTAGATTAGCTATATGCAATGGTTAGAATTCATATTCATTCACAATGGTCAATGACATTCGTTCTTGTGCATTATGATTATATGGAGTTTTTGGGAAAGGTGTAATAAAATATCATTATGTTTAATGGGTTTTTTTTTAATGTTTCATGAAACTCATATGATGTTCCTAGGGTGGCTATTCATGTAGCATGGTTGATGATTTCATTTAAATGGTTTTATGTATGTATGTATGTATGTCTTTAGAGGGAGAGATAATTGTAAGAGAGAGAGAGAGAGAGAGATTTTTCTAGGTAGTGTGGGAGGGAGAGTGGGAGAGACAAACTTGAGAGAGAGAGAGACTTGAGAGAAGGAGAGGGGGAGAAGGGTTGGAGTGAGAGGGACTTAGCTAGGTAGAGTGGGAGGGATAGAGGATGAGAGAGAGAGAGATTTATGTAGGTAGGGTGCCAGAGGGAGAGACTTGAGAGATAGGGGAAGAGAGAGGGACCTGAGAGAGGGAGAGGGTGTGGGAGGGAGTGGCCTAGGAGAGAGGGAGAGAGAGGGAGTGTGAGAGAGGGGGTTGGAGTGAGATGGACATATCTAGGTAGGGTGGGAGGGATGGAGAGAGAGAGAGTTACCTAGATAGGGTGCTAGAGGGAGAGACCTGAGAGAGAGGGGGTGGGAGCGAGAGATCTGAGAGATAGGGAGAGAGAGAGGGGGGAGTGTGAGAGAGAGGGAGTGGGAGGGAGAGAGGGAGAGAGAGGGGGGAGTGAGAGAGATATTGAGGGAGTGTGAGAGAGATTGGTATTGATTGATTGAGCAAGAGGTACATAGAAAGAGGGGGAGGGTAGATAGAGACAATTAGAGAGGTTAGGAGAGAGGGAGGGAGAGAGAGGTGAGATGGATAGGCAGAGAGAGGGATAGGGGTTAAGGGAGTAGGGTAGAGGGTTTAAGTGTTTAAGGGTTAAGGGTTGAGGGTTTAAGAGTTGAGAGATGAGGTTTAGGGTTTAAGGATTTAGGGTTGAGGGTTGAGGGTATAGGGTTGAGTATATAGGTTTTTGGGTTTATGGTTGACATATTATGGTTCAGAATCCAATGTATAGGGTAGATGGTTGAGAATTGAGGGTTTTGGGTTTAATGTATAGTTTAGAGGGTTGAGGGTTTAAGCATTTAAAGGTTGAGGGATTAGGGCTTAAGGGTTGAGGGTTGACGGATCATGGTTTAAGGGTTAAGGGTTGATAGTTGAAGGTTTAGGGTTTAAGGGTTGAGGGTTTAAGTTATAGGGTAGAAAGTTTAAGGGTTGAGGATTTAGGATTGAGGGTTTAATAGTTTAAGGGTTGAGGGACTAGGGTAGAGAGCGGGGGATCAAGAGAGGGAGAGATGGAGGGAGAAGTGAGATAGAGAGGAGAGAAGAGGAGGGAAGAATAGAGAGAGATGGGGTTTGAGGATCTAATTTATAGGGTAGAGGGTTGAGAATTGAGGGTATAGAGTTGAGGGTTTAGGATATTGGGTTGACGGTATAGGGTAGAGAGTTTAAGGGTTTAGGGTTTAGGGTTGAGGATTTGGGTTGATGGTCAATGTATAAGGTAGAGTATAGGGTTGAGGATTTAGGGTTTAAGTGTTGAGGGTTGAGGGATTAGGTTGAGGTTTAATGTATAAGGTAGAGGGTAGAGGGTTGAGGGTTTAAGGGTTTAAGGGTTGAGCGATTAGGGTAGATAGTTTAAGGGTTTTTAATGGTTTAAGGGTTGAGGGTTGAGGGTTTAGGGATTAGGGCAGAGGGTAGAGTGTTTAAGGGTTTAGGGTTGAGGGTTTAAGGTTTAGGGTAGAGGGTTGAGGTTATAGGGTTGAGGGTCCAATGTATAGGGTAGAGGGTATAGGGTTTGAGGGTTTAGGGGTTTAAGGTTTGATGGTTGAGGGATTAAGGGTTGTGAATTTAGGGTTTAAGTGTTGAGGTTTGAGGGATTAGGGTTGAAGGATTAAGGGTTTAGGGATCATGGGTTCAGGGTTTAGGGTTTAGGGTAGAGGGTTTAAGGGTTTAGGGCTTAGGTTTGAGGGAGAGGGTTTAGGGTATTGGGTTGAGGGTAGAGGATTGAAGTTTGAGGGTTAAGAGTTGAGGGTTTAAGCGTTTAAGAGTGTATGGTATAGGGTTGAGGGATTAGGGTAGAGAGTTTAAGGGTTTAGGGAGGGAGAGATAGGTGAAACCCATGTTTCAAAAGGACATGGGGTCTTTTCCAAAAGGGGAAACATTAAAGAGCTAGGAGGCAAGGTGGGTAGGCAATAAATGGAAAGGGATTAGCCCTTTCTTAATCCTAGGAATGTGCAAATGATTAGGGGGTATACTAAGTGGGGATTAAGATTTAGCTTAAGGTTAGAGGGCAAGTCAAAAAATATGGAGGATGTGACACCTCTTAATCAATGATTAAGTGTGTGCACGTGATTAGGGAATGGATTAGGATTAGGATTAGAGGGATAATAAGAAATGATAGAGGATCTGACATGTGAGGGCATTTAAATAAATAAAAAATATATTTATTTAATTTTTAGATGAGAGAATAAGGTTGGGTGAGGGTCTTGGATCAGTTGGCTAAAGCATCCTTTTAGAAACAAAGGTCATGAGGTCTAGTCTCCCCCTATCCTCGTGGTACCAGAGGGAATGTTGCACCATCATCATTGGTCACGTGAAAAATGTTTACCAAGCACAATGTAGTTTATAGGAAAAGAAAAAAGGTTAGACTTTAGGGGGAAATAGACAATGATTTTAGGTGAATATCAAGATGGGGGGGTATTTAAATAAATACTATGAAATTTTTTAATTAACATAAAGGATTGGGAAATATGAATTAAATCAAATAAATAAGCCTATTAATTTAATTTAATAGATGAAATGAATATAGGAGAAAAAGTAGGGAAAATTGCCCAAATGATAATGGTTAATTTTAGGTGTCTACATTTTTCCCCTCTTTGAAATAACATAAAGTAATGATGTTTCAAAGAAAGTAAAATATAGTTGACTCAAAGGAAGGACCAAATGAAAAGATGCTCCAGTGTCAAGGAGATAGAAAAAATTATGTGGATAGGTGATGCCCCTTGATATGGTGTTTAGGAAAAGAAGGGGCCCAAGTAGCCTCTTTAACAGTGAAAAAGATGCCCAAAAGAGTATCTGTGAGGAAAAATGAGGAAAAAGGTTGAAAGAACAAAATAAAATAGAGGTGTAGGGAGAAATGGGAGGAATGTAAGTGATTAGGGTAGGTATAATTAGTAACTAGTGGGTTATTACTATTCATTTTAACTTGATTACCTAAGAGATCGAGTGAAGAAGTGAGAAGAATACTCGAGAGAAAATGGCACATGTAGGAGCACTAGGACACTAAGCAGACCAAGTGAGAGTAGCAATGCGACTGAGGTGGTTAGGTACGCCTTTCCAAAATTTCCCATATACTTTCAATTTATGCATTTATATATAGTTAGAAGAACTTTGGGAAAGAGGATCCACCCAACGCAATAGGGCAGATTTTTCCCTAGACATGCGAGGATTAAAAATGGGCGGATGTGCCACAACTTGGGTAGATTCACCAATTCGAGGATGGATTCACAAGAGGAAGTGTGGTCCCATCTAAAAGGGGTAGATCCATAGATTGGGTTGAAGGATGCAGTGGAGTGGCAGCGGCAGTGGTAGCAGGGATGGATGTGGTTGGTGGTGGCGAGCGGGGACGCTCAAACTCTTCTTCCTCAGGCAAGGTTTCCTCCTCCTGGATAGTCAGAATTTCCAACACAAAGGTCCATGTTCTCCCCTTCTTTGGTATAAGTGGCCCTTCTATTTACTTTCTTGTATAGACCTTGTGCTTAGGTTGTCACTTTGATACCTCCTTTCTTTTTCTGGATCTTGTAGCGGGTGGGGATTTGGGTGCCTCACCAAAGGGTTTTGCAGTAGCAGCACTATCAATTTCATTGCTCATTTCATCCTCAAGCTCTACATATGTGAGCTCAACACCTTGTTCTTTTAACTTAGCAATCTGTTCATCTAACCATTGTTTTGTTCTATTCTCCATGAGGCAAGTGAGAATGTCTAGGTCTATGAATTCTTTCAACCAGTCTATTACCGATAAAGGTGCATTCATCAAAGTGCCAAATCTTTCATCTATCATGTTGTCATCATTGAAAACTTGGTCTAGAACTTGAAATAGATTGATTGATTTTACAAATGTGAGGGTCATTCTCATATAATGGCGCATCCGCACCTCTTTATCATCCTTACAATTTTGCCAGAAATCCTCAATGTGAGGGCGATGAGCATACTCTCTCCTAACCCACCATTTCAGCTTACCCTTGGGGTCTACTCTTCCTCTGTCTATATGGAGGTCGAGATTGTACTTGGCCAACTCCTTCTCTAAATATTTCATGCATTGGGCAGCGGGGCAAGCATACATACCTTTTCTGAGAGTAAGAGGATATGGGACCGTAGCACTATGTTGCTTAACAAGGTGTGGGAGGTTTGCAGCTGTTGAGTTGCCTCCAGCATGATGATCCTATCATTCAGGTAGTGTGGCAACCTGTATGGTTTTCCTAAAAATCCCTTGAATCTAATGTAAGTGAACTTGGGGAATTGGATGAACAAATATCAAAAACCCTTCACGAAGGCTAGTGCGCTATGTGTTAACCTTCTCTCAAAATCTCCACCCAAGAATTTGATTATATTCCCGATGAAGGAATCATTCACTCTTCTATACTCCCTCTTGAAGTTCTTGTATTGTAGTTGAGGGTAGCAGTCATTTACTTTCAATTTTCCTTTCTTAGTTCCCAGTTCTCCAGTGCAGAACAAACCCTTGTATGGAAACTTAGCTGCTAGGAGGTAGACCAAGTATGAAGTCATGAAGAAGCAAGAGGTCTTCTTTACCTCCATTAACTGTTGATACATGTTGTCACTAATCATTTTTTCCTAATGGAATTTGGTCTTGCATTTGAGGATCTCCTCTATGAAATAAAACATCCAGTTCTCAAAAAATGTGGTAGTAGGCAGACCCATTACCCTGCTCAAGAGTGTCACCAAATCATGGTACTCCTCAAAAAAGTCACTTTTGTATAGGGTTTGAGGGACCTTGGCAGTGCTTGCCCTCTTTTCCTTTAACTAGTTTTGGTTGATTGTTCATTTGCACCCAATAGGATATATTTTCCATACATTATGGGAAAATTCCTTCTCTACTTCTTCCATCTTGTCAAAGACTAGAATACCAAAGGTACTACCAATAGATTTGGCTGATAAATCTACCAATACTCTTCCATAATGGTCAATTATCTATCTATTGGAGTGATAGCACTCCTAATAGGCCATTACCAATTCTGGAGCTATGAGCGTAGGAGGGAAACCAATAGCATTAGCTAGGCCACTCTTTTTGATTTTCAGTACTCTATCTATTTTGGGGTTCTACATAACCCTCTCTCTGAATTCGTCCACATTGACATGCCTGAATTTGGTGTTTGAGATCGCTTCCTAAATGGAGGTGAGATTTGATGTGTGTTGGACTCCGTGGAACTCGTACTTCATTTTCTATTTTTCTTCCTTTCCCCTGGGAGTGCGTGCATGCTTCTTTCCTTTGTCAGGCTTCTATGCAGGCTTCTCAAAAGGCCCTACAACAGGTTCCATAAATCCTCCATACACAAAATGCAGTAAATGTGCTTTCATAGAAATTCAAGCAAATGTCAGTTAAATCCTGCAAATCAAGTGTTAGACTCATTCATGTATCATTAGAGGTTCATAAAATTTATCATCGTCTGGTATTTGGAGCTTTCTAGAACCATTTACGAAAATGTGGGTTTAATAGTGGAGGTTTTCCCAAGCCAGAAGTTGTCAGGAGGGAGGCAGTTAAATAATGTCCAAGAGGACATGGAGACTCACAAATAGAAGTCTGCAACAAAGGTCCTGCATTAGCAAGTTGGTGATTGAATTCCTTGTGAGGCTCTTAGACACATGCAGAAATTAGGTTATAGTACGTTTGATGTCACTAGGTTGTGCCTTGAGGTTTTGCGGGTTTGGGACGTGCGGGTGACACTAGGTGGAAGGATGTTAAAACTCAACCGTTAAGTTGGAAACTTTTAGGGGATGGAAACCTGTAGGTGGAGTTCTGAACTGTGAGACCCGTGGGTGCTTAGGATGGCATGAGTTTGTTCCCCAAGTTTTGATCATTTTAGGCGTGTGGATGGGAACCATCAAGTAGTTGTTGAATGTTCGCCATTAAGAAATGACTTTGAGGGGATGATAGTCTAATGGGTTGGCCTGCAGTGGCTTTGTGGACTAAAGTTTCGCATCAAGGTTCTCAGAGGGAAATTGTTCTAGCGGAGTCCGTAGTGCAGACAGATAGAGTGACTTAGACACTAAGGAATGGCAAAGGAGTAGGTGATATCTGCATATAGACCCCTGCAAAGACCGACCCACATGCAGATTTTAATTTAGTAATTTCGTTTGGGAAAACTTAGAATGACAAAGAAGATAGTGGGGTCTACAGTGCGGATAGACGGGTGGCCTCGTCGTTAGGCAATGACGATCAAAGGCCACTAAAAATTGTTGATTTTTCTAGGTGCTTAAAATTTTGAGGCAAATTTTGGGGTAGGACCCATGATGTGGAAATCCATTGGGGGTAAGTTGTTAGTTAGTGGTGGAGAAACGAAGGCCACCCGCAATGGGAACCCTGCATGGTTATTCCCGCAACAGGCCACTAACTTAGTCATTTTTGGGTTTTCTTCAAGGTTGATTATGAATGGCGAGTGCACCGATGTGGGCCACAAAAGTAACAATGTCACACAAAGAACAGTGAAGAATGTGTGAGGTTCCACAAGGCTATAAGGGCGCGGTCTGACCAATTATTAAGAGGGTTTTTTAAATGTTGAGAGTAAATTCTTTGTGTGGAACCGACTATTACGAAGGTAGCTAGGTTATCTAAGGTTTTCTTCAAAGATTTTAACTATATTCTCAAAACCTTAACTACGAAAAGGACCCATTTTAAGATTTCAAAGGAGGACATACCTGAAAAAAATGCAAGAATTTCACGAAGACCTTAATTTCGATCCACCAAGAGGAAATGTGGGTGCGGTCTTCTCCTTTTCTATTTCTCTTCTTTAAAAATTTGAAAATGCACCAGTAAAAATGACAAGTCTGAGCACATATTTATAGGAAAAAGTGTATTTATGACCTGCAATTAATACTAGGTACAGCGGTAGATGAAGTAGTTGGAGCTATGAAACTTGATATGGCAAGTCTATCAAACGGCTAAGGATAGTGTGGGGCCCACCATGCAGGCATATATCCGAGGTTGGCCATTAATCAATGACAAAGGGATAGCAGCAAAGTGCAAAGGGAAACTCACAACCATGGGTTTGCAGGGCCTAGAGGACGTCGAGGTGAAAGGCCAAGGGAAACCCGCAGGGGCATTTCCACAAAAGCCAAAGACTTAGGAAATTTTGGGGTGGTGAATTTATTCTTTTGAAATGTGATGACTTTACAACACTTGACCAACTTGAGCTCAAGATTAGGGGCACACAAAATGAGGCAAGGGTGAAGATGACCTGAAGAAACCAAAAAGGAGAGAGGGTCCCCGATCTGAACGGGGTGTGTGTGCTACAGGCACAACAATTACCAATCGAAATACATGTATTTTCCTTCAAAAACTAATGTCTATTATCTCAAACTTGAAAAATATGCCCTTTTACAACCTAGAATTGAAAACAAAACATGTAAAGAGACCTTACATGGTCTTTCATGGTCTTTCAAGACCTTATTGGACTCAACAAACCCAAAACTTAGGATGAGGAACAAACCCCAACCCTTCAACAAGCCAAAATCACCTAGGAAATTCAAATTTGCATTTTGGCAAGAAAATCAAAATTTGAATTTCTAGGCATATTTAGACAACCTAGACCATTGGACATGATCCCAATGGACACCTAATACCTTCACCAACTCAACTAGGACTCTTAACATCAAAATTATTCATAAAAAACATCACCAAAGTGATGCTCCTATATCAATTTTCCATTACTTTAATTTTTTTTTGTGAATAACTAATTCCCATACATGCAATGAAAGTTAATTCAAGAGAGCTAAATAGGATTTAATTTTTAGGTGACCATAATAAATATGTTTGAATTTTTTTTAGGGGTATGTACATTTGGGAAAAGTATTTTAATTTATTTGACTAAGATAGGCTATATGTAATAAGATGTTGGTGGGGATTGAAGGACATGCCCCTTACAAGAGATTTCATGACCTAGTAGGAAGGTTGCAATCTTGTTCTGAAATGTTGCAAACTTTGTAACACAACATATCTTCGACCATCAATTATCAAAAATATCATTTTAATTCTTGAATATGACTTATACTTATTATGCGTAATTTTTAAGTTGATCCTCATCTCCTAAGTTGGTTGGGAAAATCTATATTAAATATAATTTAGATTTGAATTTGGTGAATCTTCAACTAAAAGCATGCCTTGGGAGGATATTGTTGATGGTTAAAGTAGCACAACAATGTTAAACAAAATATTTCTACTCTATTTATCCTAAAAAAGATAACTAATCTAAAACCACCTATCTTTCAAGGTCTCTGTAGTTGGTTCTCAACTATGCTGGTGTGATTCAGTGGCCAATGCAATTGTAATATTCAAGGGGCCTATTGATAAAAAGGAATACAAACTGCATCATATGAATTAATCTACATTTGGGGGGTAAATAAACAGAAAAAGATAGAACAAGGTAAATTAATGGTCTTAGGTTGAGAATCAACCTCTTGTGCTTGTTGTTGCTCCCTTTCTGCAGCTTCTTTTGCAAGCCTTTCAATTTCAGCCTTCTCCCTTTCTTCCTCTAATCTCCTCTGCTCTAATAGATCGTCTCTTTCTTTCAACATATCATCCCTTTGTTTCTCTAGTTGTTTGACCTTATCCCATGCTTTCTTAGATTCTTGCTCATGTTTAGCAAGTGCTTCTGCCTCCAACTTATTAAGCAAGAGTTCCTCCTCATCCTTCTTTCTTCAAGCTTCCTCAACAGCCTTGAACTTGGCCTCAAGGGCTTCTTTCTCTCTTCTTTGTTGAGGTTTTTCTTCTTCCAGCTCATGGATTTTCTGCAACATAGCTAACTTATCCCTTTCTTTCTTAATCTTCAATTCTTCTTTTTGTTGCTACGACAAATCTTCCTTTCCCTTTTGTTTCCTTGCTAGCTCTTCTTCTTTAGCTCTAGCTTTAGATTCTTGTTGCCTAGCAAGTTCTTCAGCCTTGGCCTTAGCCTCCAATTCCTATTGTTTAGGAAATGCATCAGCTTGTGCCTTGGCATCAATTTCCTTTTGTTTGGAAAGTGCCTCAGCTTGTGCCTTGGCATCTGCTTCTCTCTTGGAATCTTCAAACAACTTCCATTGATCCTCCTCTGTCAAAACATACTCTTCCTCAACACATCCAACATTCTCTGCATACACAGCTTTGGGAGGCTCATCATCTGACTATGTAGCCTCCAAATCAGAATTGATATCATGGATCTCAACCTCATGCTCCTTCTATTTATCTTTTTGAGCCTGATCATGAAAGCTTCCTTGAGGTACTTCTTTAGTGGATTATTCTGGAAGGAGTGGTTGAGATGAATTTCCTTCACCAGTAGTAGTAGTTTCTTCTCCTTGTGATTCAGGGATATCCTAAGCTGGTACTACTAGATGAGGCTCCTCCCCAGAGTTAGGAGGGAGAAACTCCAATGGCTCCTTAGGAGTTGTCCTTCTCTTTGTTCTTTTGTATGCTTGGGTACCTGTAGCTTTCCTTTTCTTAGAAGTTTGAGCCTCTAGCTCCTTGATCCTCATTAGCACCCACTGGATACTTCGATCCATCACTGTCCTTCCAACTTGCTTAATTTCAATGGACTCTTCCTCCCAATTTATTGGATCCAAGTCCTTGGTACCTATGTTTTCAGCCTCATACTGGGGATCCAAGGTTACACCATCATCTAATAAATTATCAAGAATATCTTCCTTCACCCCATACTCAATCATTATAGGGATGAGAAACCTTTCATAATTCCTCCTTCTCACATCATATTCATCTTGTAGATCAATCCAAAAATCTTCTAACAAATTGAAATGTTTCTCAAAGACAGTGGGGAGCAAAGCATTCATCTTATTCTTGGGATCAAAAAAATTTTGAGCAATATATAAACCCAATTTCAAATAAATAAATTCACCACAAATTTCCTTAGCAACCACATTATGTGCACAACTATACTCTCCTAACTTCATGGAAAATTTATGACAACCAGTCTTATGCTTGCTAGAAAATTTAAGATTGACTCCTATGGCTTGATAGATGAACTCCATGAGGACAATTCTGTTATTGTAGCATATTGGAAGCAAATGAGGATGGCCATCAAAACCTTCCAATCTAAAGTAAGTAAACTTGGGGTATTGGATGTACCAATATCCCCATTCTGCAATGAACACCATGGCTTCCCTACTTAATCTATACCCTGCATCGCCTATCAACCAGTTAATGATAACATACAAGAATGCATCATTAACCCTTCTATAGTGCAATTTTGATGTTTTCAAAGCTAGCTAATCATAATGATCCCACACTTTCTTTTTTCCAAGGGCTTCTCCCAATAATCCAACTGCATTCAAACTAGGTAAAATGCCCCTCCTTGCAGTTGCATATACTACATAAGAAGTCATGAAGAAACTCTTTGTTTGCCCCACTCTAAGCATCTGATTATGTAGGCTTTCTGACAAAATCATTGGCCAATCAAATTGGTACTTGCCATCCAAAATGGTTTGAATGAATGGAAACATCCATTCCTTGAAGTGTGAAGAATCTCTCTTTCCAAACACTCTAGAAAGCATCATGATTATGTCACCAAGCTCCTTACTGAAATCTACTCTCTTTGGCTGATCAGGAAGCTTAGTCAAGGATTTATTTTCCACCCTCATCCATTTCTTGTTCATGTGGGTCTTGTTAGCTTCCTTGTGGTTGCTATATAATTGTAATGTCTTTGCTTCATTGAGTTGTTTGGGGTTTTGTGGTGTAGGTGCATCAAACATTAACCTTATCATCTGTGGAGTGAGATCAATGATGATATTCCCTTGCAAGTCCACACATTGCTTGGTTGTCGGGTTGTAAGCTCTTGCTACAGTAAGTATGAGCTCTGGACATTGAACTGATAGAGGAAAGAGGGAAACATGTGCCAATCTGGATTGAACAATTCTTTTTGTTCTCCCTATTGCATCTTCTGTGAAATTTTCTTCAACCAACTCCTCATAGTTGAATGGCCCTAATTTTGTATCAGTGATATCAACCCAGTCAGAATCTACCTTGCTAGCTGTAAGAGTGGGAATCTTATGTTTGTACCTCAAGGTGTAAGGGAGTTGTTCCACCTTTCTCTTCTTAGGCTTTGTTGACCTTGAAGATTCTGCAACCTGGATCCCTCTTTGAGAAGCTTCTTCAGAGGCTCTTGACATTTTTCACTCCTACAAAACAATCTTATGATAGATCAACAAAGACTTGGAAACCATTACATCGATATTACCTTTCATATCATCTTCTATTCACCTAATGCAACTCTACATACTTAGTCAAATTTTGCATTTACCAGAAGCGAAGCCAAAAGAGAAATAGGAACAAAAATCATTTTTACACAGGCGAGATCAAGATCGGAATGGAAACTGAACCCAAAACTAGCTAATGGTTCTAAAATCGTTTCCAACTTCAATTTCACTTCTGTCAAAAGAATAAGGGTGTAGACCAAAATCAACACTCATCAGAAGCAGGATCATTTTGGGAATTGATTCTTATGCAAACACTTGTAAGATGAGTTCATTCCCGAATCCACTTCTTCCAGTTTATTATTCAAACAAAGAATATTTTAAACACACAGTCACACCGACTTCAGACTTAGGTCACATGAAACCATAAGGAAACTTTAAATAAGGGGTTCAACCTCACCCTTAATAGGACAAAACCATATTTTAACTTCTTAGGACATAATATTGTAAAGGTCGACACATAAACCCTAGTTTGTGCGACTCATCGACTTATAGAAATTAGGGCATCAAAACCCTGATGTCAAAAACCAATACCTCAACACAATAAAAGGATCAAAGGGGTCATCAAATAGATTCAAATACTTTTAAAGCACAGAAGATCCCTCAAAATGAAACCCTAGTTAAAACTAGGGCACGAAAAAATGGAAACGCCACAAAAACGATAGTAGAACGACAAAAAAAAAGGGAAAATCCAAAAAGGAAAAATGAGAAACAGAAGGAAAACAAAACCAAACCAGAAACAACAAGTGAAGCACACACATAAAAAAGCGAAGATTTGTGAAAGAAAGTCTTGTGAATGCAAAAATAACACAACAAACGAACAAGAAAAGAACAAACGGAACGAGAAAACTACCTACCTCAAAACACCACCAAGAAAGGTTGAAACTCTAACAAGAATCCACTCACCAAGGCACACACACAATCAAATCGTGCTCCTCTCAAAGTTACTCAGGCTCTGGCTTGTAAAAATGTTTTAGATAATGATTATGAGCTAAAATAACCTTGATTAAAGTTTAAAAGCTAGTTCACGCATGTGAGGAGATTGTAATTAATGCAATAAATGTGGTTGGTTGGGCGCATAATCAGGATGGGAATGAGTATATAACCAATGTGCAAATCGAAGGCAAGGAAGACATGGAGTTGGAACAGAACAAGAAACTTTACCCAAGTCTCTTATCTAAATATGAATCCGGTTCTGGTCCTGTGGTAGGGAAAAGACAACAAAGGGAATGGGGGCAGAATCAGAACCAAAACCGAACCTGGAACCTTTACAAAGTTCCAAGTTCGATTCTGATTCCAGTTCCGCTCCTGACAAAGGAACAAACATTGACACAAGGACAGTGACAAAATAAATGAAAGGAAGCAGGACTAGAACGAAAACCAGACCCGAACAGGACACCAAATGAGGACAAAAACACAAAGTAAATGGGTGGGAGCAGAATCATAACCAAAATAGGATTCAAAACTTTTCACAAAGTTCCAAGTTCGGTTTCATTTCTAGTTCTGCATCCGCTAGGGAGAAACCAGAAAATGAGCAAACCAAAGACAACCCAGGGGAGAAACAGACCCAAGAGAGCAAGGAAAACCCAAAAAGACAAAGAAAAACAACAAGGGAAGGGCGGGGCCGGGATTAGAACAGAAACCAAACTTGGAACCTTCACAAAGTTCTGAGTCTCATTTCCATTCCGGCTCCGCTTTTGCCAGACAAAAGGAACAAGGACTTAGGGGGAAAAAGAACAACTCCTAAGGCCCGAACAAAAACACCAAGGACAAACAAACACAAGGGGGACCCATTTTGAACAAAACAAAATGGGGTGGTTATGCAAGGCATAATAGATATCGATAAGGTATAATCATTCACATAATTATTAGGATCAAATTGCCCATTTTTAATCATACACAACCTTCCATACACCCTATCATGATTAAAAATAATAATATTATATAATAAATTAATGTATGCATATTTGTTGTTCTTTCTATGCTAATGAAGATTTTAATGCTAATGGTTATGGGTTGTGTTAGCCTCATTTTTTACTAGCCCAATTTTCTAGCTTTTGCTTCAAATTTTTTATTAGGGTGATTTGAAATGGATATTTTTCTAGTGCTTATAGGTCAATAGATGTGTGCATAGTAAAAGTTGTCATTTAAAATCCTTATCATGAGTTAGTTGAGCTATGTCCTGCTATCATAATTTTATCAAACCAATCTCAAAGAATCATATTCCAATTGATTAGAGTAGGTTGATGATGTCAAACTCTATATCTAATGCTAAATAATAATAAAATTATGCATTATTTCATTTGTATGTAAAATTGACTATGTGGATTTGCAAAAAGAAAATTAAATTAAATTTCAAAAATTGTGAGGGTTTATGCAAATCCATTTTATTGAGATGATCTTGACGGTGTCGTGCCAAATGTAGCTAGTTTTTGTGTCAACCCACCTTTCAGTTGTCGAGATATTAAAGATTAAATTTTTGATGGCCAAATTATGAAACCTATTAAATTAAAGGCTTTATAAAGTCAAAATGAAATTATTTTTCTAAGTTTTGGTCTTAATGATATTTTTATCAACCTAGAATTTTTTTGTGGAAAAGTGTTGATCCAACCAAGAGTTATGCCTCTTTTCTCTCACAACCTTCAAGGTCTATCAAGAAGTTTGTTAATGTGTTCATGAGTTTAATTATTTTTTAAAAGGTGTGGTTTTATGAGCGAGTTAGAATTTTTACAAGCCAAAAGTAAGTTATAAGGTCATAAAAATCTATCAAAGGAAATAAATGTATAGATGAGGGGTTGTGAAGTTTCCAAAACTAAGAAAGTTAGAATTTGGGCTTTAGTCATGCATTTTTTTCCTAATTTCTAACCTATGCTAGCATGCTCAATTTTTAGCAAGTTGTGAACTTGCTCATTTTTTAGCATTAATGAAGGAATGCTAACATGCTTATTTTTTAGCATTAATGAAGGAATGATAGCATGCTCAACTTTTCACAAATTGTGAACTTGCTTATTTTGAACATTAATGAAGACATGCTAGCATGCTCAAATTTTCACAAAGTTGTGAACTTCACTTTCCTTGATCATTAAGAATGAAAGATAGAGACAATTTTTATAACTACCATGGACCTACATTTCCATAAAATGAGAGATTTGGAACAGAGTATCAACATCCATCAAAGCATGTTGGTAATTTTATTTTGTTAGATGTTATATTTGTAGCTACTCCGATTAGGGGAGAGGGACCAATAGTCATGTAGGCTAACTTTGTAAGCATGTAGTGATTGACTAGAATATCGTAGGACCTTCATTTTTTTTTTTTGAAATGTGGACTGGCCTCTTATCTATCTATAACTAAGGTTTGGGGGTGTGACTCATCATGCAACTTTCCAAATCAACACATCTACTGAGGACTGTCCAAAATTTGACATTTTAAAGATTCGACTGAAACTTAATCATGGTACCCAGAGTAGTTGAACAAAAAAATATCATTTGTTGCTTGTAAAATATCACTTTTTTATTTAAAATAAAACTTATATGCAACCTAAATGGACCAAATACATATTGCTAATCATAAATCTTTGTTTTCTCTAGCTTTTATATTCAACATAGATGGACCAATAGTTGAACACAAAAAAACTATTTGTTGCTATAAAAACAACACACAATTATTTAAAATACAACTTATATCAAGCAAAAATGGACCAATAGTTGAACACTAAAACTTTTTGAAAATCCTTCCCATTTAATGAAAAAATACATGGTATTTATTGTGCTCACCTTTTATATTTGTGATAGGACAAACTATTCATATGAAATATTCTAATGCTTGTACATTGGTACTCCAATAGTTGCACACATAAGAACACCATTTTTCCACTATGATAACAATACTTGTTTAAATAAGTGTCTTATTTTATTAAATGAGCATTTAATTTTATAAATGACACGCTTATAGTGGATAGTTATGATATTTTATTTGAGACAAAAAAATATTTATTTCACTTATTCATGAATATATTTATGTTTTTTACTTGAGCATTATAAGTTCTGAAGTGAACAACTATTGATCTTATAATGTCACATATTTGGAAATATTTTGATTAATATGTGAAATGAATATATACAAGATATAATATTAATTCATTCTAGTACTAATATGAATAATCACAATTGACTCCACGACTATTAAACCCTGCACAACTATCCCCTTAAGCACAAATAAAGTTATGGAATATCATGACCATTGAAACATAGACCACCAAGATGAAGAATCAAAATTGCACAACCTTTTGCGAGCATCTTCCATGTCAATACCTAAGGAAGAGATTTGGAATAAGACACGGAGAGTGAAAAAGCGATAGGATAAAAAAAATTGGGTTTCTTTGCACAAATCTGCAATCCAATGTCATGACTATTAATCTAGGAAAGCATTTGAAGTGTGAATCCATCGATGTAAAGTTGGAAGGAGGAGGGTTTGAATCAAATTTTAAGTTTTACCATTAAAGGAACTGAAGATGAAGCCATAGATCTTGCAAATGACACACAATATAGTAATGGTTTATTGAATTCTATGCAATAAGCATGTGAACTACTTGACAAAATGTCTTTAAAATGTGTCATTTGATGAATGCCATTATTGTAGATGATGGACGACATTGTGTCAAATTTTTGATTGCACAAAACAACACAAAGTCATTGCTTTGTTTTCCAGTCAAACTAGAAATACCCAAAATGTAGAATAACAAACCAAAGATAGATTGGAGACACACAGAATAGGGAATGCAATATTTTTTTCTTTATATTAACCAAAAAACTTAACAAAATTACAAAATGATTTCAAACTGGAACTACAAGCTACAGATTACAAAATAAACTTGTAGTGATCTGGAGCTGCACCCAAAACACACAGCACTATCAAGAGCTTCACATAGCTTTTCTTCCTTTCTATTTGACTGGAACTATCTACTATTCCTGGAAAAACACTGAGCTATCAAGAGCTATCAAGTGCTCACTGCAAACATGCCCAGAAAAAACTACAACTACTGTTGTTTAGGAGCTTCTTTGAATCACACAGAGAACTCACACAAAAAAAATCCTCTTCTCAGACTACTACAGCACAGAGAAAACTAAACTTCCCCAACTGATAGAACTAACTGCCTTCAATTCTTTTGTCTCTTCAAAAACATTACCTCTAAAATTTGAATTTACCTACCAACATTAATTCTACTACATACTGAGTTGCACGTTAGGAGCAAGTTGGGAAAGCAATCCCCAAAACAATCTTCCAACTACACTGACAACAAATGCTCCTGACAGGTAGGTGGCAACGGGAAGAGGCTCAGGAGCAATAAATTTCCAACACTCCCCCTTTGTCTTGATTCAACGAAACAAGATCAATCCTAATCCAAATCAACAATGCCCAAACTATTCCTTAGGTGCTCAAAGTTGTCCTTGCTCAATGGCTTGGTGAATATGTCTGCTAGTTGTTGCTCAGACTTGCAAAATGCCATTCTGATTTCACCATTTTCAGCTAACTCTGATAAAATGATACTTGATTTCAATGTGCTTGCTTCTTCCATAAAACATAGGATTTTTCATCAAATCTATTAATGAAACATTGTCACAAAAGATTGTTGTTCCATCCTCTTGTTCTTCTCTCAAATCTGCCAAGATTCTTCTCAGCCAAATAGCTTAACATGTTGTTGCATTTGCTACTATATACTTTTCCTATGTTGTAGATAGGGAAACTATGGGTTGTTTCTTGGAATCCCATGAAATGACTCCTGATACCAAATGAAACACATATCTAGATGTGCTCTTCCTACCATCCAAACTTCTTGCCCAATCACTATCTATGTAACCAACTAGCCCAAAATCATTTGTTGTTGTGTATAAAATGCCATATCCTTTGGTGCCATTCACAAACCTTAGGATTCTTTTACCCACTTTCCAATTGGTGTCCCTTGGAGTATCCATATATTTGGAAATAAGGCTCACTCCATGCATTATATCAGGCCTAGTTGTAGTCAAATACATCAAACTTCCAACCAAACTTTTAAACATGGTCAAATCCACATTGCTGCTACAATCTTCCTTGCTCAACTTTAGACCTACAGCTGTTGGAGTTGGGAGGCTTGCTTTCAAGCATCCTAAATCTCTTCAATATTTCATTTGCATATTTTTCTTGAGAGATAAATATACCATCATGCATTTGTTTTACTTCTATGCCTAGAAAATACTTTAAGAGACCTAATTCTGTCATCTCAAACTCTCTTTTCATGGCCTCTTTAAAATCAGCAATGAGAAAACCATCATCCCCAGTAAAAACTAGATCATCTACATAAAAGACAACAATCAATATCTGACTATTTGTTGCCTTGATGTAAAGAGTGGGCTCACCATCGCTTTTGCTAAATCCATTACTCATCAAATATGAGTCAATCCTATTGTACGATGCCCGTGGAGCTTGCTTTAGCCCATAAAGAGATTTCTTTAGCCTATACACCTTTTGTTATTGACCCAGAACTTCATATCCAAGTGGCTCCACATAAACTTCCTCTTTCAACACTCCATTTAGGAAGGCGGACTTCACGTCTATTTGAAACACCTTCCATTTGTGCTCGGCTTCAATTGCTATGACTTCCCACATAGTTTCCATCCTTGCAACAGGGGAAAATTTCTCATTATAATCTCTCTCAAACTATTGTTTGTACCCCTTAACCACCAATCATGCCTTATGCCTCTCTATCCTTCCTTCGGCATTACTTTTGGTCTTGCAGACCCATTTCACCCCAATAACTTGCTTGTTGGGAGGAAAACCAGTTAACTCCCATGTTCTATTCTTCTCTCTTGCATCTATCTCCTCATCCATGGCCTCACACCATTTATCCTCTTTCACAACATCCTCAAAATAAATTGGATCACTATGAGAAAATAATGCAAAATTCACACTCTCATTGAATTTTTCATCATACCTTTCATTTTGGTAGATATCCCTTAGACTCTTGGTCTTTCTTGGAATTAGGGAGGCGAGAGTGGGGTCTGAACTTTCACTACTACTACTACTCTACTGAACAAACCCTGTCTGGAGCTCTCGAGAGCTCTCGGGAGCCAATCCTCTGGCTGTCTATGGCTGCTTGCTTTTCTATCTGCTCACATCAAGAGCTGTCAAGAACTATCGAGAGCTCTCTACAACCAATTCTCTCGTTGTTTCTGACTATCTTCCTAACTTTCTACTTGCGTCAAGAGCCATCAAGAGCTATTAGGAGCAACTGTTGGCTCATCTTGTTGCACTTCTTGTTCCTTTCTTCTTCATCAAGAGCTTTCAAGAGCAGTTCTAAGCTATTAGAAACTATCACTCCATCCCATGACTCATCCTCTAGGAACTCCACATCCCTACTAATCACTATCTTCTTGATGACCAGGTTATATAGCATGTAGGCTTTGGACTCCTCACTATAGCCCATGAAAATACACTTCTCACCCTTGTCATCCAATTTCTGCCTCTTTTCTTTAGGCACGTGAGCATATGCTACACACCCAAACACTCTTAAGTGCTCAACCGTCCACTTGCATTTTGTCCATGCCTCTTGTGGGATTTTGTCATGGACCGCCTTCGTTGGACTTCTATTTATCAAATATGCAATTGTTGCTACAACCTCTCCCCAATATTCAATTGGGAGTCACTTTTCTTTCATCATGCTCCTCGCCATCTCCATGATGGTCCTATTCTTTCTCTCAACCACTCCATTTTGTTGCGGAGTATAATTAGCTATTAGCTCCTTCTTGATGCCATTTTTCTTGCAAAAATTTACAAACTGATTTGAGGTATACTCTCCCCCTCTATCTAACCTTAGGACCTTGATGAAATGTCCACTCTCTTTTTCAGCCTGGACTTTCAACACTATAAACTTATCAAAAGTTTCAAATTTATGCTATAAAAAATAAACCCATGTCTTATGGCTATAATCATCTATAAAGGTCATAAAATATTGGCTTTTACCAATAGATATGGTTTGTATAGGGCCTACCAAATCCATGTGCACCAGCTCCAATGGTGCTCTTGCCCTTGTAGATTTTCCCGATTGAAAGGGTTGCCCATGTTGCTTGCCCAAAATGCAAGCCTCACACCTAACATTAGGCTCTACTATTCTTGGAAAACCATCAATCATTTTTTTCTTGGACAAAAGACTTAAACCAACATAGCCTAATTGTCCATACCTGAGATTCCATAGCTTGAAGGGGTCTTGAATGGTGCTCCTAAGGGCTACTTGTACATTTTCCATTCATGAGAGGTGCAGCTACGGACTAAGATTAGAAACATGTCTCAATCTTCAAATGAAACATTTGGTTCTTTTTCATTTGAACTACTGCAAACACTTTTGTCCTCTCATTCTTGTCATAAATAATGCATTGAACCTTCTCCATCAACACGTTATATCCATTTTGGATCAGCTGTCCAACACTCATGAGGTTATGCTTTAACCTGGGAGCAAGAAATACATTTTGTATCTCCTTCTTTTCACCTTTCTTGGTGTAGATCATGATAGATCCTTTGCCCACAACTAGAACTAAACCATCGTTCCCTATTCTTATCTCTGAATTTACATTCTTATCAATGAAAGAAAACAAACTTTCATTACCACTCATGTGGTTGTTGCAACCGTTGTCCAAATACCAGACTTCAGGGTTGCCTTCTTCACCAATGTTGCACATGATGAAGGTTGTGGACTGATTTCCTTAAGCCACATTCGCATTTTTTTTTTACTGATTCTTGTGCTTTTTCTAGCACTCACTTGCATAATGACCAAATTTATGACAGTAATAGCATTCAACATTAATTTTTTCATTCTTTTGATTCAAACTGCTATTCTTCTTGCCTTATCGGGAGCTATTCTAAGAGTTTCTTGCTCCCTCTTGGCTGCTTGCTCATCTTGAGCTTTCTCCTCCAACATTTCCTTGTCTGTAGTTTCCATGACCTCTACCTCTTGAGCTCCTTCCACCATTGTTTCTTCTCCCCCTTCCTCTTGCATTTGAATGAGCTTTAAAATCTTGCTCTTGGGAAGAAGTAGTAAACCTATTAAGGCATTGCTCATGGGTTTTTAGTGAACCCATCAGCTCATCAACGGACAATGTCAAGAGATCTTTTTCCTCTTCAATGGAAATCAACACTGCATCAAACTCATGGGTAAGCTCTTAAGGATTTTCTCCACAATCCTCTGGTTGTCCATGACTTCTACATTCACCCTCAACTGGTTTATCAAAACTGAGAGTCATGTGAAACTCTAAGATGGACTCACTGTCCTTCATTTCAAGAGTCTCAAACTCTCTTTGAAGCATATTGAGCTTCACCAATCTAACCTTATCAGTCCCTTTATAGCTGGTATGGAGGATTTCCCAAGCTTCCTTTGCATATTTAGCTACTACTATTTTGGAAAAAATGGCCTCTGTCAAGGCTGCTTCAATCAGACATAATGCTTTAGCATCTTTCCTCCTCAACTCCTTCAACTAGGTCTTTTGGTTATTTGTGAGGACAACATATGCTACTGGATCAGTCACATCATTGAATCCACTGATCACAAACTCCCACAAATCATTTGCAACCATTATGGTCTTCATCTTCTTTTCCCAAACATCATAGTTCTATCCATTAAAGGACGGTGGTTGCTGCCAACTCTTCCCTTCATCTCCAGCCATGTCTCCAACAGGAAAAAATTAATACCTAGAAAAAAAAATGCCCTAACTCAAGAAGAAATGGGGCCTATGGCTCTGATACCATGTCAAATTTTTGAATGCACAAAACAACACAGAGTTGCTGCTCTATTTTCCAGTCAAATTAGAAATACCCAAAATGCGGAATAACAAACCAAAGACAGATTGGAGACACACAAAATAGGGAATGCAATATTTGCTTCTTTCTATTAACCAGAAAACATAACAAAATTACAAAATACTTTCAAACTGGAACTACAAGCTATAGATTACAAAGTAAAATTACAGCGACCTGGAGCTGCACCCAAAACACACAAAACTATCAGGAGCTTCACAGAGCTCTTCTTCCTTTCTATTCAACTGGAACTATCTGTTGTTCCTAGAAAAACACTAAGCCATCAAGAGCTATCAGGTGCTCATTTCAAACACGCCGAAAACAAACTATAGTTGTTGTTGTTTAGGAGCTTCTCTGAATCACACAAAGAACTCACACAAAAAACATTCCTCTTCTCAAATTGCTACTGGACAGAGAAAACTAAACTTCCCCAACTGACAGAACTAACCACCTTCAATTATTTTTGTCTCTTCAAAAACATTCCCTCTCAAATTTGAATTTACCTACCAACATTAATTCTACTGCAGACTGAGCTACACATTAGGAGAAAGTTGGGAAATCAATCCCCAAAACAATCTTCCAGTTGCACTGACAACAAATGCTCCTGAAAGGTAGGTGGCAACAGGAAGAGGCTCAGGAGCAATAAATTTCCAACACATTGTTCACTATGCTTACTATGCACAACACCTCCTTGAGATTCCTCTACATATCTTCAATTATTGCAGACCTACATTATCAAGGATGTGCTTGCATAAGGGAAAAGTTTCCACTCTTTCATGGCACAGAGGTAGATTTATTGAAATGACTTTGGAGACTCTCACACAATGCAAGCAGTAGATCTAAAGCCAAATTCCATTACCTTAATAGCCCTGGAATAGGATATAGGTATTCATTAAAGCATTATGGAGGTGATTTATGTCAGATGTTTTAGTTGCAAATGCAGCAGTAGAAATGTATGTAGAATGGACGTATAGACAAGGTATGCAAATTTTTTGACATAATACCTCAAAGAGATGTCATATCATGTAGTAAAATGATCGTAGGAAATGTTCAAAATGGATTCATTGGAAACTTTTTAGAAGACAATGTACAAGTGTAAAGCTAAAGCTCTATAACATAATGGATTTATGTCAGATGTTTTAGTTGCAAATGCAGCAGTAGAAATGTATGTAGCATGGACGTATAGACAAGGTATGCAAATTTTTTGACATAATACCTCAAAGAGATGTCATATCATGTAGTAAAATGATCGTAGGAAATGTTCAAAATGGATTCATTGGAAACTTTTTAGAAGACAATGTACAAGTGTAAAGCTAAAGCTCTATAACATTTTCCAATATCCTTTCTACCTATGCCAAGATGGGAGAATAGATATATCAAGAAAAATTCTTGAAAAAATGCCTTGGGGAAATGAAGTCTTATATTATGAAGAATAATGTTTGTAGGATATGTTTAAATTGGGCATGTTAAAAATGATTTACAAACTTTCAAGCAAATGTGTATGTCACAAACGAGGAGGTAAGGTAAGATTCAAATGATAAGAAGATTGATGAAAGATAGAGGAATTACAAAGATACTCTTGAACAAATGAATTGAAGGTCATAAAATGGTACGAGACAGATCATATCCAAAGACACAAAAGATATATGCAAAGTTGGAGAGATTGTCTTAGAAAATGAAGACAAAGTGTATTTTCCATATTCAGGATATTCACTTAATAATACCTACTCTTAGAACCTAGAGTACGGATGATGAGGTCCTCATATTTGGTATCACCACAAAGAGAGACTTTCCTTGTTATAGGTAGCAACTCATAAGTGAAGGAGAAATTAGATGGTCCTCAAACCTTTGTACAAAACATCTCAAAGAAATGTTATCTCATGGAATTTGTGTGGCCTCTCATATTTTTCAGCTTTAACTCATATGGAGGTTCATAAAATGTTTCAAATTATTGTAAAATATCATTCTTTCATTAACACAGTTGCATTATCTTGTCAAGAAACCCATGGAAATTTCTTGACTATCCATCTATTGTAAGTGTAGAGAGAAGAGAAATTGATGTTATATTTTTTAGGTTCTTAACATGAAAGCATTTGACATACCCAAAGTAATCCCTTATACTAGAGGGGGAGTTGATGTTAGTAATGGAAAAAGTAGACTTCTTAATAAGTATTGTGGTGAGACCACAACATCTTCCATTTTTTCTTGCAAGTTGACCACAAATCCTTAGTTATCAATGTGATAGTTTGGCATTAGTGGTTGATTATCTCAAAAGCATTGGGATTTTACGTAAGGAAATTTTAACCATCATTGTGAAATATCCATAGCATCTTAGATAGTGTGTTGAGTTGAAACTTAATAAAATTGTAGAATTTCTTTAGGATTAGAGGTACAAAAACTATGCACCATGGCCATAAAAAATAGAAGATTCTATTCTCTCATAGACATCCCAAGAAAAAACTCCAGTGATATAGATGTGAATGAATCATTAACACAACTTAAGAATTCCAAATATCAAAACACTACATATAATTTAACTAAAAGTAGAGGCCCTACAGATGCATATGTAAACTCACTCATTGGATGAGGAATGTGCGATGGTTAAAACATGTTTGATGCAAATTCATATGTTGAAGTAGAGTTATAGAGGAACTCAACAAATTCAAGAGATAAAAACAAGTGATGGAACTTCCTAAAAGTGATCATTATCCTAAGGTTACACTGCTTGAGAATACTATGAGTTTACGAAAGCGAAGGATGCTTAACAAATGTAGTCGGAGTGCATGTCCTCGAAGGCTGAGTTTCTATTAAATGGGTTGGAATAATAAACATTGTCTACCTCAATCAAACTCACAACTTGAAAGTTACAAGTTTCAAATTTCCTTTTTGTAAAAGTGACTATGTCACTTATTGTAGCTAGAAGTTAGAAAATGAACCTTATTTCTAGAAAATTAATGTAAAATGTAACCAAATATGGTTCATTATTTTCATAACCATTATGTTTCAAAAAGTAGTTAGGAAGTGGTTACAAGTTAGTTATAAGATAGTTATCGAAGGAATCCTATAAATACAAGGCCCTTGGTAATGTAAAGAGAGAATTTTTCTAGAGGGGGAAACCCTAGACAAATTTTTTAGAGACTTTTTGATGATTCTTATGTTTACACTTTGTACAAGAAAGAGTTTATAAGATTGTATAAAGAGTACATTTAGTTTGTATGTACTAAATGTGTTTCTGAGTTATTATTGCTTTTTCATATGTTAAATTGGTAATCCCTTTGTGTAATTATGGAATCCATTGGTCATTTATTCAAACAATGTATGTAGATGATGAAACACAATCATACCCTGGTATATTCTTTTGAATGTGCTAAGGTAACTTGTTTCCTCATATGTTGAAATTTGTTATCTCTCTTTCATCATTAGTAGATACCAAAACATGTATTATGGTGAAACTCCTTTGTAATTTGTCATATCTTGTGAAGTCCTAGCTAGTATTCGTATGCCTACCACTAGGGTTTGTAATATTCAACTTTCTTTAATTTTCCCCTTTTCCTTAATGTACTTTCTGGTTAAAATTACATAGAAACTCCAAAAATTCCCATCATATGAGAGATCTTCTACTCTCAAATGCAGAGGAAAGTTGTTAGTCTGATAACAACTTATTCAACTATTGGAGCATTTGTCATTGCCCATTGGGTGAGTCAATTTGAAATCTACAGTGACAAAAAATTTTACCAACGGGCTGAAACATGTGTTTTTGTAAAAATAGGACATGTTCAAGAAAGACAAAAATTTTGGAGTGTCACATTTGTAGAGCTCCAAAGTTCTCAAATCATCTTTGAAATGATTGAAGGCTAGGTCTATGGGAGATGAGTTCTAGAGATAGAAGTCCCCTATTTTTCTTGAAGTTGCAAACTACCATAAGATTTTTAGTTCTCTAGAGATTAAGAAGGATGGAAGACTCTTATTTTAAAATATTTTCTTAATAAATTAAATTATTTTCATTTAATTCAACTCAAACTTTATTTACAAATCTATGTAACAAAATTTTGGTGGCATCAATAAATGTCACCATGATGCTATAATATAAGAATTAGGTCTTAGTTATTTATCTTTCTTGTTATTCAATAAAATAACTTAACTTGTCACTTGATATTTGAATGCATCAAGTAATATCTTTTTAGTTGAAAATATTGAATTACTATTTCAAGAATGATTATTGCATGTTGTTAATTATTTTTTGATTAAAATAATTCAAACCTCTATCAAGTTTTCCACTTAATTGAGGGATTGGAACACATAGTAGATGTAATTAGTTTATTTTTCATCAAATTCATGTTTGAGTAATGGTGTTCATATTATTGATAACATATTATATGGTATAATCACCATTGAAGAGATATTTCCCCATTGAGGATATTCTACCCACCCTACCCCACACTAGGAGTGCTCTCATCTAGTTTTGGAGGGTAAAATCATATTCCAAAACCCCTCAATACAACACAAAAACATTAAAATTGATACATAACACAACAATCATAACAAGGTTTACAAATTACAACACATTATCGCATTTCCACATAGAATTAAAACACAAGGAATAATTTTATAGCACAAAATTAAGACATGACATATTTTACACATAATTTTTAAACAAAACAATTGAAGTACCATGCTATCAACCTAATTTTAGCACTAGTTCTTGGTGCGAATGGATTTAGATAACAATATTCCCTTTCAGAATTGCATAATATCAAAAGCCTCTCTCTCTAACACCCCTTCTCTCCTTTTCTAGCAAGAAGGTAAAACAAAAAACCATAACAACCTCCCCAAATGTTTTTCCCTTTCTTACAAAAGGAAAGGCCTCATAGGAAGGATTAACTAACTACCTCCTTAATGAATGTGAGAGTGACATAGGTACCTTCTAAGCCTCACACCTCAAATTTCATTCTCCAACATTATCTTTCTCAATGCTAATTTTTTCACTCCCAAAGGGCCCTACATAAAAGAGTTAATTTTTAGTGTTACATTAAATTTTAACTCTCCAAGTACTACGGGTTTGAGGGACTGTTTAATGGGTTGAAATTCTATTATTTAAGTCACGTTTTTAAAAAATTATAATTTAAAAATTACAATTATTTTGTATTCTTTCATTTCATCTTCCTTTTTTTTTTAAATTAACATCCTTGGGTTGCAACCTTGCACACAATAATATAATCTACTCCATATAATTAAAAATAACATGAAAACAATAAACCTCCAAGGCTAGAGTCTCTATCACAACGGATGACAAAATACACAAGACAAGACCCCACATACACATATAACCTTGATCTCTCCAAATAGACCAGGTCATCTCATCGGGGTTTTACAATGAAGTTATCATGCAACACTCCCAAAGGGCCCTACATAAAAGATTTATTTTTTAGTGTTACATTAAATTTGAACTCTCCAAGTACTATGGGTTTGAGGGACTATTTAATGGGTTGAAATTCTATTATTTAAGTCACTTTTCTTAAAATTGTATAATTTAAACACTACTATTATTATTTATTCTTTCATTTCATTTTCCTTCTTTTTAAATTAACATCCTTGAGTTGCAACCTTGCACACAATAATATAATGTACTCCATATAATTAAAAATAACATGAAAACAATAAACCTCCAAGGCTAGAGTCTCTATCACAACAGATGAAAAAATACAAAAGACAAGACACCCCAAATACACATATGACCTCGGTCTCTCCAAATAGACCAGGTTAGCTCACTAGGTTTTTACAATGAAGTTATTATGCAAATTTCCTTGGTTCCACTAGCTCAATGGACAACCTACACACTTGAAAAAAATGATTAGTACATCATTAATATTTAAATATCCAAGGAAATTATTATAAATTAAGATATATATGTACAAATTATCTAATAACAACTAGAATCATTTGAAACTAATTTTTCATCGAGTCACATTTTACAACATAAAATATAAGATCATAATATACGAACATATCATAATCACTATATCATGAAATTAACCATGTATGAAAGAGATAGAATATATAGAATGATCCTCTCGTAGTCATATATGTATAAATAATCATAACTGATAGCATACAAGAATGCATGCGATAACTCAAAATGAATGTATCAAGATAAATGTCCATACATAGTCATATATGTAGAAATCATCATAACTCACATCATACAAGAATGTACATGATAACTCAAAATGAATGTATCAAGGTTGATGTTCATACATGATAATCTTATAATGTATAATGTCTCATACAAAATGCCACAACTCAAAATAGTAATCCATCTTAGGTACAAAATAGGTCTCACAAACCTTTGTCAAGCTAGACACTCAACTAATGGATTGGAGCACATAGTAGAGATAATTAGTTTATTTTTGCATAATCTTCATACTATTAACAACTTGTTGATTTAATGCATTTAATTCTTTTTTATCTATTATGTTCTTCTATAATACTACATTTATGTGAAAGAGAAGCTATATGTTCCATAAATATAGAGTTTAGATTATTTTTATATTCTTCATCCATGTTAATTATGTGTTAATTGAGTTTAATAATTCAAGCTTTACATTTGTTGAAAAAATAAGAAAGTAAATAAAATAGTTTAGATTTTATTTCCCGCAAATCAGTAATTAAGGAAATTTTATTCTGTTGTAAAAAAGTTTAAATTGATTTTCTTTAAACTACATTTTGTATGTCTTTGTAGATTACATTTCATATGATTTCATAGGTTAGAGATTTTAAATTCTTTCTAGTTAAATATATTTATGTTTATCATAAGCATAATTCCATATTTTGATAAATTCTAGCATGGATTAGGATATCTAGAATCCTTCTGTAGATAGCCTCAAACACCACCCTGGATGACATGATAATTAATCAATTAAAGTGTGAGACCTAACAACATCTTGTCAAATATCAAGGAGAGGTTCCTAACAAGTCGTATAGGGGAGCAGATGGCCTAGGGAATCTTATTGTAAGGATGAGATATTTAAGTGATACCAATATGGGATGGTCATAATCCATTCCCCCTAGTTCTTTATTGATGATAAGATTCAAATATTTGAGTATTGAGAAGAGCAATAAAAGAATTTTTTTCATGTTCATGTGTAAAACATGGGAATTACATATGGAAGGACCAAATACTTCTCTAGTGTTCTATACAACTTGGTTTTGGTGAATAACTTATCTATAATCAAGATGAATTATATGGGTGTGCATGTTATCCCAACTAAATTAAAATTCTTTAAATATCTTATTAAGAACTAGATAGAGAAAAAGGTGGAGAATGGATAATAATGGAGAGTTTTATTTAATATAATTACATAGTTTATACTAGGAACATTAAATTGTTAGTCATTAGATAACCCCATGCACCATTAGTAGAATAGAGTTGCATTTAAGAGAATGAATAAGATAGTGATGTAGAGAGCTAGCATTATTCTCAATGGGATTGTGGATTAATACAATAAATGGTATTGAAAATGATGATAAAAAATGGGCACCAATTAATTCACATTTTTGTGTCTTATCAAAGTTGTATTTTTCAAAACAAAAAATAACTTAATGATACAAACATAATCTCCATCACCTAATGCTATGATATTAGCATATTTTATTTTAGTAGACAACCAACCTAATATAACTTGATGGGCTCAATTTTAATTCTAAATTTAAATGAGAAGTCAAATTGGATTGTAAATATTTAAAAAATAAGGGTGATTTGCATAATTAACCAATTCAAATTTTTAGAATAAGAAAAAATATATAATTTATTTTCATGATGAATGGATAATTTTTACTGTAGATAATTATGTGGCGTCAAAACAAACACAATATCTTCTACTTAGAGTAAAACATAATTGAGTCCTTTCACTCTTGCAACTAGAATTGATATTTCAATTTCTCATTCTAGTTTTAGGTATCATACATTGCAAATCCATTTTAATAATTCATGATTATTTAATTGAGTTAAGCTATCTCTTTCTTTCAATTCTACCATTACATAGTGGGGCTATGTAAATAATAATTCCAAGCTCATTTTGCATAAAATAACCAAATGTATTTATGCCCACAACTAAAAAGAAAATATCTTCAATATTTTATATAACCAAGATACATAGCTACTTGGAAAAAAGTATGATAAACACTTGTACCGCATTCAACAATGAGAGTTTCCTAGATTTTCATTGACATAAGTGATAAAAATTATGGTGATCAAATCATAATAAATATAAGTAAATTGTTATTTGTATTTTGAGGTTTCCCTTTATTAGTAAGGTCGATATAGTTAGAGAGAACTAATTAATTCTTGATCTAGAATACCCTTTAGTTCAATACCTTTTTGTTGGGACAATATTTGCTCTCTTAAATCTAAATAATATTTGCATACATAGTTAAGATATAGTTCAAATACAACCATTTCAAATAAAATTTTCCCCTTAACTCTTAATACTTGAATATCTTCAATAGTAATTAACACCTTGTTGCCTTGATTTATGTCGGTCCCACTTTCCTTTGTCCTTTTCACTTATTTCGGTGGAGAATTCTAAAGGTTGTGAAACTCTTGTTGGCCTCCAACAAGGTTTTCAAAACATTTGAATTTATCTTGTTTTTTGAATTACGTATCTTTCCTTTTATTTTGGCTTTCTTCGTTGGTTTCGAAACCTATGTTGGAATCTAATTAAGTTCTCACAACCACATCAGTCGCCAATAAGGTTCTAAGAACCTTATTAAGCCCCAATCACTCTTTATTCTAAAAAATTTCAAAGTGTGTTTGTCTTTCTTATCAACTCTTCAACATGGTTTCAAAACCTCCATTGGCATCTGATAATTTTTTCTCAACTATTTTAGGACCCGATAAAGAACTCACAACCACTTACAAAGGAAATTTCCAAGAGCTTGTAGGTTCATTTTCAACAATTAAAGGAGGTTTCAAAACCACTTTCAGAACCTGACAAGGTTTTAGAAACTAATGAGAGTGTCAATTGATAATGTCAAACCATTATTTAAATTTGGTGGCATGAATTATTGTTCGAAAGAAAGCCTACATGCACCTACAATTAATGCTCATATGACACACCAAGGAAGCAATTTTGAATGCTTATAAGGGTTTGAGTTACCAAGAAGGCTCATTTTAGCAAGAATTTGAAGGAAAACCCATAGAATATGGAGGAGAAAAATAGTGAAGAACAAAAGGAAATTATAATATTTAAATATGTTCAAAGGTACAATGAATTTCTCCCTCTCCTAGATTGCTACACATCATAAGGTAATTTAAAGGGGGTTTTAATGAGCTTAAATATGGGAATATGGCTCCTCAACTCTTAGAATTCTGCCAAAATTATTTCTTGAAAATAGATCATCTTTGTGCTCACTTAATTTTGGTAATCATGAAATACAAGTATTTGGGCTATAAGCACTTATCCGTCTTATCAAGTGCTTTGCTAGAAATTGGGGATACGAAGCTAGGGCACATTAATCTAAATTATTTTTGGGAAAAATCAGTAAAGAGGATAGATCCCCAATAAAAAAATGATTAATAGAGAGTGGATTCCTACAAGAAGCGACTTTTCCAGTAGCAGTACAATGCACAAATTTGGTAATTGAGTGCACAAACAACTATGATTCCAAGACAAGGGAGATAAGGATGAATGATAATAGGTTTATTATCAAGGTAAATAGAGAAACCTTTGGCTAATACCTATGATTACATGAGAGAGAAGCATATACAGACATCAATTTCATCCTTTCTCATTAGCATTTGCATGAAAAGAAAAACTTGTGTAGGAATGTAATCGCTCAATAATGGTTTACAAATCCAAAGAAAGGAAAATCTCAGTTGCTTAAGAAGTTGTATCGGTCTCATTTTGTAGATGATATTTTGGACATAATATTCCTCCTACACCATCTTAAAGGTAACAAAAATTCCCATGGTTTTGAAGACTATGTATTTCTTCATTTAGATAATTATCCATGGTGAACAATTCCTCGATTAGGCCCAGCTCATTTGTGGTGAAATGCACTCAATGATAGTCTAATTTCCACTTAACAGGTCCTTTTATATGTCTTCTTATTTATTATATACAATTTCATGCACTAGACCATGGCTAGATTTGTAACCAGCAAAAGTCATGATGAAAAAATCCAGATTTATGATTATTATACTCAAATTCATTGTAAGGAACTTTAGGAGTTTCAAAAGAGTAAATGATGCATTTACTATGAGAATGGTGAGAGAAATCCAAGGAGATATGGTTTTGAGTATTTCTTCAGAGGTTGTCCAATTGATTGATACATATGGAAACTATTTCATACAATTCCAAAAGATTCACCTACATTAGGATTGGAGGATTTGATGAACTTCCTTATAAACTATCCAAGTATGTTGAAGATAAATTTATTCTCATTAAAGTATGTAGACAAATATCTGAAATGAACAAAAGATGTCAAGAAAGAAAGAAGGAATTCAATTTCCCATCAGGCTCAGTTATTACTCATGTAATTCCATGTTTGGTGCCTTCAATATTAAGAAAAAATTGGTAAAATTCTCCACGCAATTTTATGAAAGAACATTTCCCTTTGATTCAAAAGACTCTATAAAGAATAATTTGTAATTGGGACTAGGTTCCATCACATCCCACATTTGGAAGATTACTAGGTAGATTGTGCTGATGAATATGAAGTCAGAAGAAGGATTTGGATTAGATTATTCTTGAGATAGATCGTGACTTTTAATTTGAATTGGGATATCTCAAGCATTGAAGATGATGAATTTGACTTGGTAGATCCAATTTTTATTAATCATGTGTAGACACAACCAATTGTGTTAATTTATTGGAGTATAAACAAAATTGAGAATATTGAGGCCAAAACTACAGTAGTACTCAAACACATTTTAAGAAAGTCAACATTGGTCAAACCTAACATGCTAGTTGTCTTTCATGTGCATTTCTTTCATCCATGCCTTCATTTGAATAGCATTGGTAGATGTCTTAATGTGCAGTGCCTCAAAAATCCCAAGGAACTTCGAGTTGGATAGAGAGAAGTCAAGAACAATCTCCCTCTACTTCACATCCATCTTCTTCTACTCAAAAATCACTTTTAGGAGGGGAAGGAGACAGTGATGAAGATCCTCCAGAGGAAATAATCCTAGAGAAAGCTTGTAAAGATAATACAAAAAAGAAGACTTAGAGAGGGAAAGAATCAGAGGAAGAGGAAATAGAAGAAGAAATTGTGGATGTATCTTCATCTCCATCTCAAGTAAGTGATTCTTCCCCTTCTCATTCCTCACATAATTCTCCTCCATGGGATGTGCAACCAAATCCACCAGTTAGAGTAAGACCAACCTCTCCTCCTAAATTTGAGAACGGGTAATCCCACAATAATGAGTCTCACTTTTTGGCCAAGATGGACATTGATATCAACATTTTTAACTAAATCTTCACTGTTTGAGACCTATAGCACCTAAACTGTTAAGAATTTGAAGATGATGTGAACTAGTGATTTGTGGCAGTTTATGTGTGTGTGTGTGTGATATATATATATATATATATATTGAAATAAATCATGAATTTTTCAACATCTCTTTTAATAACTAGATTTTAATAGTAAACACTTTCAAAAAAGTAACATTTATGTTGTCCAACATAACCTTTTTTCTAGAAAGGAAAAAATTCTAATTTTTAAAATATAGATTTTTAACATCAATATCTAGCACATGGATATTTTTGTTGGACTAAACGCTAGTGTCTCCCTTCAGATTTGGGACATGGACTAACCACCTCTTGTGGATCTGTTTATCTCTGGTGTTTGTATCGGGCGTTAACATATCAATATTTTGGCATAATGACAAATGTGTTCCAACAAATGGTATTAGAGCCATGGTCGCAGGTTCGAATACCCTCAGGTGACACTGAGGGGGGATTGTTGGGCTAATCACAAACGTCTCCTTTTGGATTTGGGACATGGACTAACTGCCTCTTGTAGATCTGTTTATCTCTAGCATTTGTATCAAGCATTAACAAGTCGGTCTTTTGGCGTAAAGCAAATGTGTTCCAACAATATTTTCATTATTTTTTGTTAATATTTTTTTAATTAATTTTTGAAGTCGGGGTTTAATTTGGACATAGGTGTATGTCGTCAAGCATAACTTATTGTGTATATATCAAAATTTGATTTTATTTTATTTTGGTGAAACAAGGACATCAATACCTAGTGCAAAGGTATTTTTTGGGAAAAAAAATCAAATGTTCTACTATTTTTCCACCTATATAGAACGAAGAACTTGATGTTCGGTGAAAAACCTATGTTCAATAAAAATGGAAAATTGAATACATAATAAAATAAAAATATATCAAAATTATATTTGTTGGAAAGCTCATTTTGAGGACTATGATCTTACAAATTATCTTGTCAAGTTAATTACATTTGAAGGTCCAACCTGAGGTTTGAAACTAGATTGTCTAAGGAAATTTTGAAATATACATTGAAAGTGTATTGCTAAGGCCCTTTGTTTGAAGGTCCTTTGATCGAAGGTAACTTCATTTGAAGGTATTCAAGGAACTTCGTTCGAAGGTATTTCACTCCCATAAAAATATGGAAAAAAATCCTTCAAACAAAGGTAATTTCCAAAAATGGAACACTAGAATGAAAGATTAGTTACCAAGACAACTACATTGAGACTCCCTTGGAGCCAAATAACAAGAGGATGGAGAAAAGAAAAGAACACTTCTAGACAAAGAAAATGAACATAGAAAACAATGGGACTTCAATCACCAGCATGAACACACTAAATAGTAATCCAAAAATATAAAGGAAAATCACATATTTATATTAGCTACTTTAGGGTTTGAGAGAAAAAGAGATACAATTGCCCTAAGGCTTAAAGTTGCACAAAATAGTAAGTTACAACTAAAAACAATCACTAGATCCTCCCTCAAAGAAAATAAAAAAATATAATAGTCCAAGCATGAGCAAAGCAACACAATTTTGTTAAATGTGATCAAATCTATTTTTAACAATTTGAGAATTAGTTATATACTACCTAGAAGAGGAAGGAGAAAAGAGTGGGGAAAGAAAAAGAAAAGAGAGGGAAGGAGAATCCCATAGTAGATGGAACTATGAGGCCTCATTGCTCCATGTTGTAGCTATAGGCTACTTCTTTAATGATTTTTTCTTGCCTTTCATGAGCTCTCCTCTCAAAATATATGGGCAATCAAATAATAAAGTTCTCTGACAAATAATTAATATCACATTATCATACTTATATATCTTCAATTTTTTGTTACCATATTAAATTTTAATATTTGAAATGTTCTTACACTCCACAATGTAGCCTTTGAAAAATGGAGGATAAAATATTTAACTTGTAGCCTTTGATTCTTTTAATTATCATTATTTTAGTCATTTTTATTAGAATAATCATTTAATTACATGTAGGTCAATATCAACTTGATGGGCTCTTCTTTTTGCCACCTCATCATCCTTGGTCAATAGAGTCAATCCCTTTGATGTAGATAAATGATAACACCACAAAAATTGCAATAGAAAAATTTGTCTAGAGGAACCCTTCAAATGAAAAAAACTCCAACAAGAGTACACCCAAAAGTTCCTTCAATCACTATGAACAACTTATAAATGTATACAATGCCATCAAGTCAAATTTTAGCTCCAACAACCAACAAGAAGCCCTAACATCACTTGCAACACCTCTATCATTATAAAATATCCTTGCAACTATGCTTGTTACAATTACAGGATTCCCTAAAACCACCATGCAATAAACAAGCAACCTCTTACACTTCATGTAACATCAATATATGGCATTCCTCTAGACTCCCCCATTCACAAAAAATAGAAGATCAAATAAAAAATTGGAAGAAAAAATGATCAAAACCCTTTATGTTCCATTCGTGGTAATGCTCTAAGACCAAAGTGATTGCTCAAATGCCATTTACCAAAATTGGTAGATGTCGAATTTTCCTAATGGAAAGTGATGATTCATCACAGGGGAATTTCCACTCATGTTGAATCTTTAGAACTCATTTTTGATGCTTCCCAAGATGATCTAGATCATCTTAGTCATCCCCATGACATCATCACATCCTTCAATGCTCTACACCACACCATTTTACAATGAACCCCATTTCCTAAGCCTCAAAAGCATTCCAAAAAATGTAGAACATTGTGATCAACTATTCCAATAGGCTTTGCCTTGATTTTTTGGATCAAGTAGACAATAGTGCAAAGTGTGAAGGTCTTAATAAGTGGACAATTGATAGACCCATGTTTTGTGACATTAATGTATTGTTAAGTTGGGTCTATGTTCCACATAACCTAAGTTAGCATTAAGTTAGCTAGTGAGTCACACACCAAAATTACATAGCATTATATGTGTATTAAATTATTGGGTGTGGTAATGGTGCCAATGGAGAATCCTAAGCATCTCTCAAGAGCTACATTGTTGTCATTCATAAGCATCTCTCAAGAGCCACATCTTTTCATAGTCAATAGGCATAAAAGCATTTTTTTAAATCAAGTGGGTGAAGGTCATAGTAAGTGAACAATTGATATACCAATGTTTTGTGTCATTGGTGAATTGTTCAAGTTGAGTCTATGTTCCACAAAATCTAAGTTAACATTGGGTTCTCATCACACATCAAAATTACACCTCATTACATATTCAATAAATTATTGGGTGTGGATATGGTGCCACTAGAGAATCCTAAGCATCTCTTAAGAGCTACATTGTTATTTATCCCAAGCATCTCTCAAAAGCCACATTGTTGTCTTTTCATAGCCAAGAGGCATGATGGCATTCTTCGGATAAAGTAGCCACTAATGCAAAGGTTGAAGCTTTAGTAAGTGGATAATTGATAGGCCAATGTTTTGTGCCATGGTGCATTGTTAAGTTGTTCCACCTGTGTGGGAAATATTAGTATCAAAATAAGATGACAAAAACACACCAATGCAACATTAAACTAAAGAAAGCTAAATAGAATGAAATCAAAGAAATCAAACAGAGCTTCTTCAGAATCATTCCATTGTCCTCTATCTCCAGTGATTCACTTGAAGCTGCTGCTCTCAGATTGTATAAGCAAAGCTTCTCAGAATGGCAACCTGTAGAATGAGTATGCAAAGGGAGAGTACTTCTCTATCCTATATGTTGGTGGAGTGAAATGTTCGTATAGGGATATGCACAGGGGCTGTGGATTATTGATGCTATTGAAGCTATGATATGAGGATGATAGGCCATGATATGGATTGCTAATATGCTAAGATATGCTATGATATGATTCTAGAGGCTATGGATGTTGGAAGGTTGATTGACTATAGTTTTCTTGTATGCAAGCTTCTTCCCCTTTTTTTTCAGAGACCCGGCAGTTTTTTTTATAGATTTTTACAGGCAAGAGCCTGGCTGGCAAAGATCAATGGCTATGAGATTGTCTGGTAATTTTGAATGGTGAAATATTGAGAGGTTGAGAGGAAGATGGAATATGTTGGGAGGTTGGAGAGAAGAATGGAGGTTTGTCTTCAACCCACGGGAACAACTTTGCTCAGAAACAGAGAAATTTGTTAATTTTTTGTTTTGAAGTTATTTCACGGTTGTTGTAGATAATACAAATTAGATAAATAAATTTATTTAATTTTATATGTTATGTAGGTTTGAGGATTTAAAATATTTTTGAAATATTTGATGTGAATAGACATTAGAAGTTTTAATTAAATATTTGGAATATTTAATCACGAATAGACTTTAAAAAAATTAATTAAATATTTGGAATATTTAATTGTGAATGGAATTTAGAGGATTTTTAGAAGAGAAGAATATTTAATCTTTATTTGAATAAAATATTCAAGCCAAGATTATATATGATAATTAATATAAATAAATCATGATGTTTATTTAATTAATTAAGAAATGGATAAGAAAAGTGATTAAATAAACTTATTTATTTAATCAAAATGAAAGAATGAACAATATAAATAAATTATTTAGATTTATTTATACGCAGATTTAATTCAAAGATTTAATTAAATATTAAAAAATATTTAATTAATTACCAGACTATTGTGATGTGACCATTTTTAGGTGTATAAATTTTGCCCTTCTTTGAAGTGATGTGTTTTATGCATTGCTTCAAAGAATTTTGAAATTTGCCCCAGATGCTGATTGTCGAATTTTGATAGGTATATGCCCCCTCGGATGATGAATCGATAAGATTTTGATTTTTGTGAATTTTTTTCAATTTTTAGATTTGGTGGAATTTTTCCATTTTTATGATTTTTAAAATGTCGATTCATCGTTCGAAAATGATGATGTGAAGAAATCTACATGGAAAGACATGAGATGAAAAATTGATGGCCTAAATTGCCCCTGATGTGATTTCGATTGATTTGTTTTGATATTGGTGTGTTTTTTATGCTTTGAGATGGGATAGCATGTTTGACTGACTGTCGTGACGTAGGAGTGTCAGTGATTTGCTAAGTGTGCCCTCCTGATGATGTTTTGTTTGATAAATTTGTTCCCAAGGTTGTTGGAAAACAAATAGTAGCTAATAAATTTTCTTTCAAGTTAATGAAAAACAAATAATTGTTTGATAAGTTTGCTTCTAAGGTTGTTAAAAACAAACAAGATTTTGATAAATTTGCTTTCATGATGATGAAAAACAAATAGTTTGTTGATAAGTTTTCTTTTAAAGTTGTTAAAAATAAACAGGATTTTGGTAAATGTGTTTTTCATGATGATGAAAAATAAATAATTTGTTGATAAGTTTGCTTCTACGGTTGTTAAAAACAAACATAATTTTGGTAAATGTGCTTTCAAATTTGATTGATTTGTCGTGATGATTTGATATTGATGTTGCTTTGACTTGATGATTCTTCCTATTCAATAGGAAATATTGAGCATCTTGCAGTTACGGGAGTGATTCCCAAAGACATGAAACGTTTGATACTTTGCCATCTTTTGGGAAAAATCCATGAAATGAAAAATGCAAATTCTAAAATGAATGTAATCTTATACTAACCATGCAAATTTATCCGTGCAACATTGCCATTCTGAGAGCTTATTTGTGTTTTTTGTGTCATCATAGAGCATTGAAATGTTGAAAGTTAATACAAGCACCAAAGGGTATGTTAGCACCAATGATGGCCTGAGTATTGCTTTCATGATTTTTTTGATATAGCAAGATAATACAAGCATCTAGGTATAATTGAACCGAGATGACCTGAGTATCGCTTGCATAAACAAACAAGAGTTAACCTGTTTCCCATGCAAATTCTGAAATGTCATCAATAATACTTATGTCTCGCGACCAATTTACATAGTACTAATGATTCACTCACAAACATTAGACAAAGAAAAATCATACTCCTTCCTTGCTTTTCTAGCTCAATACATCATCGAATTGCTCCAGAGATATGAAAGAAAATCAACCAACAATTCAAATTTTTCCTAAAGTATTCCAAACATTATTCAGATTAAGATCATCCAACTTGGTTATCAACATTGATGTTTGTGTTTTGATTAATGTTGTTTTGACCATATTGTTTGATTTCATTGGCATTGAGTGATCGTTTTGGTGTTGTGGTTGATTTTATGCGTCAATGTATGTTGTGTTTTATCAAACCATCATTTGTCCGTTTGTGTTGTTCTAAAAGCTCATTGCCCCTCTCTTGTTTAGTCTGTGTTCCCGCCCCCAGTGTAAACACAATCTGAATATTATGGATATGTGCAAATTTCATCAAGCCATGATGAAACACAAGGATTCTCGTTGCATGATATGGATATGATAGATATGTACAGATGATAGATATGGATAGATGATGTCGTAAAGCGAATGGAAGACATAAACTAATAGATAGAGGAGCCCATTTTGATCACAAGTAGCGCCTATTTGCCAGGTTTTCACCACTTGTTTTTATTGCACTTTTTAAATCATGTGAACTTTTTGTTTTTGTATTTGTTTTTTTTTATTTTTATTTATTTTTTCAAGACTTTTTCTAATTTTTATGTATGTTTTCAGGACTTTTTCTGATTTTTATATATTTTTTCAAGACTTTCTGATTTTTATGATTCAAACATAGAACTTCTTCAAATGAATGTTGTTGATCGGTTCTTCAAATAGGTCCCCTTATGACGTAGATAACTGATATGCTCCAAAACCATATGCTGCAATGATGACAAATGGACCAAGCCAATTTGGTTCAAATTTTCCTTTCTTTTCTCTGTCTTGCTGATTGCGTGGATTTTCTTTCAAGACTAAGTCACCTACTTGAAATGTCTGTGGTTTAACTCTATGATTGTAGCTACGGGACATAACTTGTTGATAACCCTTCAAATGATCAGTTGCATGTTGACGTCTTTCATCTAACAATTCTAGCTCTTGCAGACGAGATACTCGGTAGTCTTCATCATTTATCAATCCTTTCAGTGAAACCCTAAGCGAAGGTATTTCAACCTCTAATGGTAAGATCGCTTCTGCTCCATATACCAAGGCATATGGGGTAGCTCCTGTTGGTGTGTGAATGCTTGTTCTATATGCCCACAAAGTTGGATTTAACTGGACATGCCAATCACAACCGGCATCGTTTACCGTTTTCTTCAAGATCTTCAAGATTGTTTTGTTTGAAGCTTCTGCTTGACCATTTCCTTGTGGATAGTAAGGTGTAGAGAACCTGTGTTGGATGTGAAATCTTTCACAAAGTTCGTCAACATCCTAATTCTTGAAAGGCCTCCCATTATCAGTGATGATAGAATTAGGAATTCCATATCGGCAGATGATGTAATTCAGGATAAATGAAGAGATTTGTTTATCGGTCACGGTCATCAAAGGAACAACTTCGATCCATTTTGTAAAATATTTTGTAGCCGTGATGATGAATTTATGCCCATTTGATGATGAAGGATGAATTTTTCCAACAAGATCTAGTCCCCACTGAGAAAAAGGCCATGTCGGAGTGAAAGGCTGCAGTTCCTATGCAGGTGCATGAATAAGATTCCCATGAATCTAGAATTTAGAACACTTATTGACAAAAGTAAAAGATTCTCTCTCCATGGTAGGCCAATAATATTCCATTCTAACAAGTTTCTTGGCTAAGGTTAAACCACTTGAATGAGTTCCACAAATACCACCATGAACCTCTTGTAAGGTTTTTTTCGATTCATTGCGTTTGAGACATCTAAGGAGGGTACCATCCAGACCACGCAAGTATAAGACGTCAACAATTAAAGTGTAACGGGCGGATTGACGGATGAAATTTCTTTTCTGGTTTCTAGACAAATCCAATGGTAAGACATTTTCCTTTAGGTAAGTGTAAACTTGGCCATACAATGGAGAATCAGAACTGGTTAAGTGGCAAATGATTTGGGTTTTCAGATTGTCATAGGCGGGAGAAAACAATTGTTCCACCAGGAAATCATATCGTGCTTGATTCTCAGACAACTGGAGTAAGGATGCAATTGTAGCCATAGCATCTGCTGCTTTATTATCAATACGTGGAATTTGTATGAACTTGATATCAAGAAAGTATTTCCTAAAATCATCCACCATCTTTTTGTAAGGTATCAACTTGTCATCCTTAGTGTGATATTCATCATTGATTTGATTTACAACAAGTTGTGAATCACCAAAAACTTGAAGCTCTGTGATTTTCTAAATTCTAATCCTTCCAACTGGCTTTGAAACAGGTACGATATTGGAGATCCATTCTGCATAGTCGATAGACCAAATGAATCCAACATCCAAAAGTTTCCTTAACTCTTCTTTAACTAATAATGCAACATGTGGATGCATTTTTCTGAGTTTTTGCTTCACAGGTTTTTCCCCCAGCATAATAGATAGATGATGCATTATGAGATCTGGATCCAATCCAGGCATATCCACGTAGGACCAAGCAAAACTGATTTGATTATTTTTAAGAAATTCTATGAATCCCGGGATTTCCTCCTCTGTTAGAGATGTTGCAAGTTGTAAGACTTTGGGTTGTGTTGTAGTGCCTATATTGAGTGCCTCTGTTGGTTCTATTAGGATAGAAGACCTTTCCTGATAGTGCTCTAGAAGAGCATCAAGTTTCCCATCCTCTAGTGCCTTTGAAAGGTTTTCACTATTGGATACACTTTTTATTTTTCTCTTTTCACGATCTAATACTGCCTTTGTTAGGTTTTCACCATTAGATCTTTCTTTTATGTTATTTATTTTATAGCTGAGAAACTTGGCACTTTCTTGTCGAAAACTCTGATCTTGTGATTCTCTGGTGGAACTTGTTTCCTGTTGGGATGAGCAAAGAAATTTTATGATGGTTTCATCATTTGGAAAAGTTGGAATATCAATTGGAGCAATTTGTTCCCAATCGATGAGTTCAGGAAGGACCAAAGGAAATGGATCAGTAGGATGATTAAGGTCACTAGCCGTTAAGGTCATGATGCTATTATTAATGTCGTTATGGGAGAGATCTAGGATGGTATCCTCCTGTAGATGATCTATCTCACTTTGAATTGAATCGGTTTCACTTGAGTCATGATCGCTTTGTAAAACATAATCAAGTGGAGGCCTTGAGCCCTCCCCTTGTAAGAACGTGGGTGTGAATTTGTGTATGACATCCACCCTTTTCTCTGTTAAGAATGTATCATCAAAGACATCATCCTATTTGTCTTCATTGGAGTCAGTGTCAGAATTATTTGCTTGAATTCGCAGAATTGTTTCAGTTAATTCTTCCTTGGACACTCTTTGTACCACCTCTTCCTTTGTATCTTTATCATATCCTATCCCAGTTTTATCCTTTGGGTGCATTGTTTTCAGTTGGATAGGTTCAACAATACCCTCTTTTCTTTTACCTATAGGGCCATTTCCTTCATAACCCATTTGTTGCATGATTGCATATCCTTTTCCATATTGTTATGTGGGTAACGTGACACTTTGTACTAATTCTTCTTCATCCTTATAGAGCCAATCAAGGATAGCTCTATCTTCTATTTCATTTTCTTTCATAAATATTCCATTAAACTTGGAGATGGGAACTGAAGCTGAAGCTAAAGCTGTTGTAGCCTGCTGTATGGATGTTGATGGTTGACCATGGGATCTCGGAGATATGGGTAGATTAGAGAGACAAGGAATATTCTCCCACCCCATTATCTTTCAATTTCAGCTGGGTGCCAAAATTACTTATCATTTCCCTTGCTTGTTCATTGTACTTAGAGGTAGAGATGGTCAAAGCCTCTCTATTATGTGGGATGAATGTGTCCTGAGTTGCTCGGAGATTTGAACAAGTTTGGGTGCTATTGTAGTTAGCTTGTATAGTTATTTCTTGTCCATCATACGGAAACTTGAGGCATTGGTGGTACATTGATGGTACTGCCTGCATATCATGAATCCATGGATGACCCAAAAGTATGTTATAGGAAAGATCACGATCTAGAACCTGACAAAAGGTATTTTTCACAATAGTTCCCACTCTGATAGGTAGCATTATTAGTCCTTTAGAAGCTCTTTCTTCATCTTCATATGCCTTGATAGTTATTTTCCTTCGTGGATCAATGGAATTTTTTGATATTCCTAAGGCATGTATTAGCTTTAAGGTACAAATGTTTAAACTGGCTCCTCCATCTATCAAGACACGTCTGATTCAGTGTTTATGGATCATGACTTCAAGATAAAGCAATGAATTATGTGGATGTGTCATGGAGGCGTCATCTTTTTCGAAGAATGAAAGACAAGTGGGGGAAGACAAATGTCCCACCATGGCTTGAAATTTGTCTACATCCAGATCAGTGTCGACGGTTGTGTTTACAAGAGCTTCTTCTAAAATATTTTTCTGTACAGGGGATATTTTGAGAAGTTCAAGGATGGAGATTTGAGCTGATGTTTTTCTCAGTTGATCAACTAGATTATAATGACTTGGAGGAGGAATAGCTGCCTTAGATGAACTTCCTTTTAAGACAACTTTTGCTTGTCCTCTCGTAGTCACATTAACTTGTTGATATTCTTGTTTTTCCTTGATTTTGATAACATTAACCCACTAATCATTTGCATAGATGTGGCGGATTATGTTGTCTTCAACATTATTTATGTTTTTCGCTTTGGTATCTGATGATTCCCCCTTTTGATAGTTTGGTAAAGGATCTTTGAATGCTTGATGATCGTTGTTGGTATGATGTCCCTCAATTGTGATAGTGCCATTGTCAATTAAATCTTGTACTAGATTTCACAAGGCTTGACAATTATTTGTTCTATGACCTTTACATTGATGATAATTGCAATAATATGAGTCATTCCATGATGGTGGTTTGACTCGTGGCTCATAATCTCTTTGTGGTGGTAAGGTGATAACCTTATTATCGAGAAGCTCCTTGAGAGCAGACTCAAGAGATTGACCCAAAGTGGTAAAATTCTGTCGATTTGAAAAGAATGGAGGTCTGGATGGATTTGATGTTTGTGTATTGCCAAGATTGTTATTGAAATTACCACGATTATCATTGTTGTTTTGATTGGTCATGCTTTCTTGATTGGAGTTTTGTCCTTATTGATTGTTGTTTCCTTGTTGGTTGGTATTTCCTTGTTGGTTGTTTCGTGGAGCACTTGATAGGTTGAAGATAGATGGTCTTGTTTGTAGATTGTTTGCATCCACTATACCATCATTGACGACATTTTTATTTATGTTCCAAAACCTTGTTTTATCATTGTTGTTATGGTTGGATGAACTCGGATTATCAAATTTTATCACTCCTCTTTTGACCAAGGCCCCTTCAATGGTAATTGCGTTTTCAATCAATTTTTCAAAGTTATGAGGACAATGAAGATTAAGCCTATAGCTTAATTCTTGATCTAGGCTATTTATGAAGATATCCATCTTTTCTTTTTCAGGAACGGGACGGGAATATCGTGCAAACAATCTTCTCCATCTTTGCAAAAACGTAGTGAAAGATTCCCCTACTTTTTGTTTCACTTTACAAAGATCAAGCAAGGTTATCTAGTGTTGGATGTTGTAGGCGTATTGTGATATAAACTGATTTATTAACTCCTCAAAGTTTTTGATGGGGGGAGTGATCTTGGAAAGCCACTCCATGGATTGTCCACCCAAACTTTGTGGAAACAATCACATTAAGTAGGTATCTTCATAAGCGAATTCTAGACTCATATTTCGGAAATCCCTCACATGTTCAATGGGATCAATTTTTCCATTGTACCTATCAAATTTAGGAATTTCGCAATGTTTTGGAGAAGGGATCATTTGAAGACTCCTATCAAATGGATAAGGAGATATGTCATCCAAAACATACTTCTTTGTTGCACCCCCTTGCATTTCCTTTATTTGCCCTTGTAATTCTTTTATCTGTTGAGTAAGGGCACTAAAATCATTAGGAGGAGTTTCAGGATTCTCTTTAATCCCTTCTATATCAAAATTGGAAGGTAACTTAGCTCCTTGATTAGCTAATGAAAGAAAATATCTTTCTTTGTTTCGTTCTAAAATTCTTTCCATAATAGTATGGAATTGGGGATACTGCTCTGCTTCTTGAAGCTTTTCTTATGTTAACTCTTCAGTATGAAATGGATTATCTTCTTTCTCACTATTATCACCCATTTTTCTTGTGGTACTTTCTCTTTCGTCTTTTTCTATGTGCTTTCGAGATCTCGTGACAATAGGCATAACCTTTGCCACAAATTTTACTAACTTTTGATCAAAAGAATGAAATAGTGCAATTTTTTGATGGTTATGAAAGTCATGATAGAATGAAGATTCTATGACTTAAAATATTTCTAGTCTTTAGCTCATGTTTTCCCTGATTGAAAGGATGAAAATCCTATTGGCGGGAATTTAAGCAAAAGATCAAGAAAAAATGATTTTGCACTTTATGAAGTTTGATCGTATCTTCGTAAAAAAATGGATTTGTGAGAAATGCCTAATGTGATTGAGTTCTCTATTGCAGAAATTGATTCGGACGAGTAGAATATTCAATTGCAGGTTGGGGAATATAAGAAGAACGAATACGCTGACTGTGGTTGTGCCTTTGAGAAAGGGCTCTTCTTTGAAAGAAAACTCGTGAGTATAACGGTTATAGAGCATAATCATCAGTTAAACCTCTAACACAGTCATGATATCAATGGATAAAAGTTCTATGTTTAAGTAAAACCTTTCGACTTTGGTACAAGAATCGTCTTTTCTTCAATAGTTTCTTGTAGCTAAGTGGTTTTTTTGGCTTTTTGATTCGTTTGAGAATGGATTTTTTAACAAAGGTTGTGGATTTCCAATCTCTTAACATGAGAGTAATCAATGTAATTGTGAGTTTTGGATGATATTTTATCTAAATTAGTGTGACTGAAAACACAACAAACACTTTGAAAACAGTTGTTTTTAAGTCCTATACTAAACATTAAGTGTATGATCAAAATATTTTTCAAAAATTATTTTCACAGGTTTTACACATGACAGATAGTTCAAGCAGACTCACTCTTAGTACTCAGGAAGGTCACCATAATAATCAACAGCCCACATCTTAGAACTGTGTCGACTCACACAGTCGTGTCATCCCTGAAGGGGCGTCCGTGTTTTTGTCTTTTCCAGGCGCATACTCAAAGTGATGGAAGTGGGTACCAGATGCCCTGAGCAAACGGTCCTTGGCAGTTATATGGTGGGTATCTTGGGGGTAGATTCTTCCCTCCCCTGCACTGTAATTATTATGATGTTCAGAAACTGACTTCGGTTGGATACTACACTAAGTTCGTAGTAAGGGTTTTCGTTCGGTGCGGCAATAATAAACTCCCTCAGGAGACCTCCCAACTTTTAGAACAAAGGCTTTGGGGATGGTTATCTTGCACACTATCGTCGAATGGGATTTTCATCAACCATCCACATTTGATTAAAGTGGGTTGAAAAACTTGACTTTAGTTGTTCCCACTTAGGTCGTTCCCGTAGGGTGAGTACTTTTTCCCACTACGGCAGGCCTTCTAAAAGGTTTTAACAAAGCTTAAAATTGTATGAAATAGAATAGATGAGTCTGGCATTTTGATCACCCAATTAAGGGGAGAGCATAGGCCTATCACCGTTTAATCATAGCAAGCAAGAGTTCAATTTTAAGCCCAAATAAACAGTTTTCTATGCTAGGTGAAGATATTGCTTCACAAAGACATGGAGTTCTTTTTAGTCCAAAATAGAAAATGAGGTGACTATCCTAGGATTGCTTCATTTTTAAATTAAGTGACTATCCTAGGATTGATTCATTTTTTTTAAAGCTCTTACTGGTCGCGGTCGCATTGGATCCAGTCAAATTTTACTTAAGTCACAGATTATAGTTGCAGACTTACAAATTCTATGCTAAGATAAAGAAATGCACTGAAACAGACATCAAGAATGCTAAAACATAAATGCTCTAAGGAAACTGCAAAGAGCACTATGGAATCATTAAAGGGCGCTACATAATCAGTAAAGAGCACTATGGAATTACTAAAATGCGCTGTGGAATCCTCCGTGGGCGCTGAAGAACTTTCAATGAGCGCTAAAATAGAGTTAAAGAGCGCTAAAACAGAGTAAAAGAGCGCTAAACTGAATGTGATATACGTTGAAGCGTGTTTGATGCGCTAATACGCTCTTCCAACCGTAACCTGTCAAAAAAATCTGCACAAAGATGTTAAAAATTGGGGCAGTTGCCCCACGGTGGGCGCCAAAAATGTGTGGGAAATGTTAGTATCAAAACAAGATGACAAAAACACACCAATGCAACATTAAAATAAAGAAAGCTAAATAGAATGAAATCAAAGAAATCAAATAGAGCTTCTTTAGAATCGTTTCATTGTCCTCTATCTCCAGTGACTCGCTTGAAGCTGCTACTCTCAGATTGTATAAGCAATGCTTCTCAGAATGGCATCTTGCAGAACGATTATGCAAAGGGAGAGTACTTCTCTATCCTATATGCTGGTGGAGTGAAATGTTGGTATACGGATATGCACAGGGGCTGTAAATTATACACAGGGGCTGTGGATTATTAATGCTATTGAAGCTATGATATGAGGATGATAGGCCATGATATGGATTGCTAATATGCTAAGCTATGCTATGATATGATTCTAGAGGCTATGGACGCTGGAAGGCTAATTGACTATAGTTTTCCTGTATGCAAGCTTCTTCCCCTTTTTTTTTCAGAGACTCGGTAGTTCTTTTTATAGATGTGGCTGGCAAAGATCAATGGCTGTGAGATTGTCTGATAATTTTGAATGGTGAAAGATTGAGAGGTTGAGAGGAAGATGGAAGATGTTGGGAGGTTGGAGAGAAGAATAGAGGTTTGTCTTCAACCCACGGGAACAACTTTGCTCAGAAACAGAGAAATTTGTTAATTTTCTATTTTGAAGTTATTTCACGGTTGTTGTAGATAATCCAAATTAAATAAAATTTATTTAATTTTATATGTTATGTAAGTTTGAAGATTTAAAATATTTTTGAAATATTTGATGTGAATAGACATTAGAAGTTTTAATTAAATATTTGGAATATTTAATCACGAATAGACTTTAAAAAAATTAATTAAATATTTGGAATATTTAATTGTGAATGGAATTTAGAGGATTTTTAGAAGAGAAGAATATTTAATCTTTATTTAAATAAAATATTCAAGCCAAGATTATATATAATAATTAATATAAATAAATCATGATGTTTATTTAATTAATTAAGAAATGGATAAGAAAAGTGATTAAATAAACTTATTTATTTAATCGAAATGAAAGAATGAACAATATAAATAAATTATTTAAATTAATTTATACACAGATTGAATTCAAAGATTTAATTAAATATTAAAAAATATTTAATTAATTACCAGACTATTGTGATGTGACCATTTTTAAGTGTATACACCACCTAACCTAAGTTAGCATTGAGTTTTCTAGTGACATCCAAATTACACCTCATTATATTATTGGGTGTGGTTATGGTTTCAATGGAGAAAGCTAAGCATCTCTCCAAGGCTACATTGCTGTCTTCCCAAGCATCTCATGATAGCTATAGTTGAAATAACAATTTATTCAATATTTTGAACTGGCAAAACATGAAGCTTTGAACCCATGACCAAATGCTTTCAAGCAAGTGAATATATCATTCCACCAAGTACCTCATGCTGTCAAAAACTGTTAAACAATTGAAATATTGTAAAATGCAAGAAATTTACCTTTGACCATTCAACCAATTGTTTGTTAACAAGCGCTGGGCATGATTGACATAACCTTTAAGGTAAGATCAATTTTTTGGTTAAATTTGCAATATTGTTCACTTAAAGAATTAAAGAAAGAAAAACATGTGATTGTGTCTTCTTTTGGTGCTTCAGATTTGGAAACTAAGTTTCTAAAGGAGAAAGGTCATGCTGCAGGCCAAAGCACGACACATTTGCTATTTTGCGTGATATTGTATTGTTTACAGCTTCGTAAAGTTGTGGGCATTATTATAATTTCAATGTCTGTCTAAAAAGGAGAATATAATTAAATCCTCAAATAACTAGTAATTTTTTTTGGTGTAAGTTCAAATTTTTTCATAGTTTCATTTTGTGCTTGCAAAATACTCGGGTTGAGTTTGCGGTTGCTCCCATTCTAAGTTGAAATTAGGTAGCCCTTTCTTCAGAGTAAAGACTGCATTCCGAACAATCAAGTTTTTAATGCCCTCTAGTTTCAAATTTATTTTCAAGATTCTCCATCCATAATGAAGATATCTAACTCTCGATCATTCAATCCATTCTTCTTTATGATTCATACATTTATGGACCTTGTTGAATTTGGTAGAGTACAAATCTACTCTGCACTAAAGGAGTGTTGGACAAACTGTTCCTTACAGACTAGATATAGTAAATTTTGAGCAAAAAGATAGAAAAGTACTTCAAATCGTAGAGAGTTCAAAGAAGGGGCCAGCTGTCTTTATCATGTTGCAAGGTAGAGTTTGGTGTTGTTAGGAACCTAATTGTGCTGGCAGTTTCAGTGAGATGGACAGCTTCAATTGGATGTACGCATGGTAGGTAATACCTTTGAGGGTGGTGGTTACCATTTATTGGATCTGTCACTATAAGACCAAAATACTGTGACTAAGAAATATACCAAAATCACAGCTCACAAGCTGCATCCGTGTCCTTGACATTTGAGGAGATCAAGATTGATCACCATATTCCTACACTTCAACCATTTATGACTCCCCTTGCAGAGACGGTTATTCCCTAAATATTGATTACATAGATTGTTGCCATATTTAAGCCTCTCCTAACCGTTCCTGGTACTAAACAAGCAGCATTCATATTTTATTCCTCTACGTGAGAGTCTTGGACATATAGCCTTGTCCTTCCACTTAACTACTGAACAATTTACTTATTGTACCTGGGACATACAATAGAGCCATATCTACCCATTACTGCAATATCAGTTAACAGACATATAAATTATAACCTATTTCTTCATCCAAAGTAGGCGTTCTATCATACCAGAAGCTATGAGTGATCTCTTGGACATCTTCAGCTGCATTAGTAAATAGGGAATGCTTTATACTATGAAGAGCTACTCACCAAGGCTTTATCAGCCAGACTATTCTATAACAGGCACGTGGGCATATTAACCAGTAAAGTGCACATCTTTGAATGAAGTCCAAGGGGAAAAAAAGAAGTGAATTCTATTATCCATTATCTCAATGGCATCTCATAAAAAGACATTTGAAATCAAATTTACAATACAGATTTTGCAGAAACAGCCTAAAGAATGTTCCATTCGGCTGGCAACAGATCACATATATTTGTACACTTGACGTGGATATATAATAAACCTTGCAGGTATACATCAGCTCCTGTAAGAAGAAAATCAAGTGAATAAAATATAGCATACCTTATGATACCAAAGAGGTGAAGAACTTGCTTTGACAGAAGCAAGAAAATAATAGTACAACAAAAAATTTCACTCTCCATAGAAACCAATACAAAATGTGATCCTTAGAATGATGGGACCATGCCCAAAGATGTCCATCCTGGACATCCACTATTTATGGGTTAGAGAGCATAATTCTTCGTCATCAACATTATAGCAAAGCACAAACCTGCTGGTAGTTGTCTGAGAAATATTAGAGATGTCACCAGCACTGTTAGACCATTTCTGAAAAGCATACAAAAGGGGTCTCCTTCAGGTTTGTCAACAAACTGACAGGATAAAACATACCATCATATCTGCCACTCTAAGTACTCATCGTAGTCATGATTCGAGCACTCCATCAAAGCATTTGCTCTAATTTCCTGCTCATATCTGCAAATGTAGTTTAAACCAACAAGAAGCTCTGTAATTGCTAGTTCCGTCTTCACCTGATTAGCAAAGTACAGTGTCTGAAGCAAAAGAACATTGGTTCTGGGAACCAGGTGCTGTTGTTCAAAATTGCGTTCAGACTGCCACCTTATCATGTTGTGTGCCAAGGGAGCCAGCCATTCTAGAATTCTATCCAGTGCATCACTCCAATCAGCTGCAAGAGCGGCATTGTACATTGTGGCAGCTATATTCTTTGTGCAAGACCTAAGTCTAGCCCTGAGAGCCATCCTTAAACTAGTTGGCAACATCTGATAGAGATCATCTCTAGCATCGGGACCAATCAAGTGCGGAAACCGCACTAGCTTCTCAATAACAATGATAACATTGGCATAATGGAGGGCAAGAGCAGCACCACCAAGAGTTGAAGCTGGTGCATTCAGTAATCTACTCTTAGCACCAATAAACAACTTAAGAGTGTTATTCTGGTGGGATGAGTCGGAAGTAGAAACAGGGTGAAAACCATTTGCTGAATGCCCTCCAGCATCTGATTCTTTATGATAGCCATTCATACTTACATTGAAAGAGCTAACAAGATTTGGAGCTACTTTACAACTGGATGGAAATGCAATTGGTGACTCACCATTTGAGGACTCCTGCTGCCTGGCCCATGGATGGTTTCCATCGATCAAACTGGCGTTTGATTCCTTGGAGAGCCTTGCCGGGCTACCGGATCCCCATGTCATTAACCTACTACTATTCTCAGCAACAAAAGACTGCAAACTGCCTACAAAACTATGCCGCTCCTTGTCCTGCCACACCTTATTGGATCCAGTGCGGTTCAAAACAGGGCCAACTCTTCTCCCTGGATTCATGTCAACAGGGCCCCTCTCCAGAGGCCCCGAAGAGAACCTAATTTCCCTCTTTTCAGGCGCATAAGCCATCCTTGATGCGGACACCGAAAGGCTGCGAGGAAACGAGGTGTCTAGCGAGGCCACTGGAAAATTAAAATTGAAATTATTACTCGGACCTGAAAAACACAGATCTCCAAAACTAAACCTAATTCTGCCATAAATTGTAAAAACAACCCTAGCCAAAAGCCCCACAACTGCATCATAAGTTCGATTCCATAACGAAATCTCTCTCAAATACTTGGTCTCCTGGCGCTGCCAGCTCAGTTTCTGCTGAATAGAATGCAAGCTATTATCTTTAATCCTGGATCCTTCTTCCCCACTCTGCAATCGTTTCAAGCTCTGCTCCAGATCGGCGAGAACCTCCAGCTCCTGATAAAGATTCGTTGTAGTAGAAATATGCTTCTCCATTTTCTTAATTTTGCCATCCATTTCCTTTACAGAAAACATCAGAACCTTAAAATCGATATTATTGCACAGCAAGTCATCGAAAACATGCTCAAACCCTTGCAAAGCTGGGTCTTTACATTTCCTGCCGAGTCTGGCCACCGCACCGGCCAAAAGCGTCAAATTTTCCAGCTTCTCCGCACAGGCAAGCCCTAGCAGAAACCTATCATCATTCGACACAACTTTTCGAACGCCCGGCAGCGTTATAACATCCGTCCGGAGACGGGCAATTTCACGATCATTGAGAGAATGCCACAGCTGCACCAGCTTGGACATCAAATTGGCGACCTCGAAGCCCAGCACGCCCATAACTCCCGCCTTGCCTTTTTCAGATTTACCATTTTTAGCCGCCGTCGCCTTCTTCACCGCTGTCTTAAATGTGTTGCTCACATGGCTGCCCAGGCGGTTAAACCATGACTCCAAAACCATCTTCAGAAAGCCGAATTCGTTGTCGCCGCAAATAAATTACACCAACCGGGCTGGGGTTGCCCTTGCCCGGTCGTTGCTCAAATTCATCGATCTCAATTCAAACTGACAGACGCCAAAACAAACACGCACACAGAACTGCAAGCAAGCAAACAGACGCACCCTACCGATCCATTGCGGGAAATACACGCTGAGTAGCCCAAACGTTTGCCTTGATTTAAGCCCCTGAGATTCGAACCCGCGACCTTCCTTAGATTTAACCTGCGGAGATTCGAACCCGCTACCGACCTTAGAGCTGTGAATAACGCGCGGACATTAAAATAAACACACGAGAGCTTTTAAACCCGAAAATGACAGAACGGTTGTTTAAAGCAACTTTTACCATTTTTGTGGCATCGATCGACATAGAATCAGAATCAGCAGCTTCAGCGTGACCCTGGTTAATCATCACAAGGCAATATAACCCTGGGTCTTGACTGTTCTGCAGTTGGGTAGTTGTGTTGAATTTGCATCTCTTGTACGCGCCGCGTTCATACAAAATTGATTCAACTTCCCGAGGTCGATTATATTAAATGAGGCAGCACCCCAACGCCTTCCATTACACGGCTGTGCATTGGGCAGCCGGTCAGCCGGGCAGCTCGGTCTCCCTGATATTTCTGGTCAAGTGTAGAGTGGAGAGTGGGACAGGTGTGGAATGGTCTTAGCTTTTTGGAAAAGTCTGGGCTTCCAATTCCAAAAGCAACCCCATTTCTCTGAAATTGTTTCTGTGGGGTTCATCAAAAGCTGGGCTGCTTGCTTTCTATTGCTAAGCAAGTCATTTTTTCAATCATTTTACATCCTTAAGTGGGCTTAACAGTGGAGCTCATGGGGTTCTCCATGTTTGATGCCGTACCTAATCATGATTTAGATAAGCTGATTTGAATCTCACAAGAACAACCAAAACAATATTCTATTGCATTCATTAACTTATGAATATTTTCAACAATGTTCCAGAATTAATCTCCCGGATTGCTTAAGTCAACAATTCTGGCTTTACTCTACTAATTAGATATTCTAACTTTGATTTCCTTGTGGATATTAATAAGTGGATTTGATTTTGGAGAAAAATTCATGATTAAGTGTGTTTGAATTGGAGTAGTTTTACAATAGGTGATCTCATGAGAAGTTTTGGTGCTTCACTCCTGTAAGCATCACGTAGAGGCATGAAGTGCTAAAGAATATAATAAAAGAATACAATATTTTTAATATCCACAAGGCGAAGGATACTCTACAGGACAACTAATCCTACTATTTTTGCTTTGTGAAGTGTTGATATTCTACCATTTATTCTCATGAGAGATGGGTCCTTGTGAACCCTATTCATCAAGTATGGGTGAATGAGATTGACTAAAAAAATGTGTGATCTAGTTTTAATTAAAAAAAACACATAATTGTGGGCATTATTCGTTATGAAGACTTTAGTTTTAAATTGTACAAATTTGGTAGGAGGCAATGACTTTGTAAACCAATTTGCAAGTTGATCCTAAAAGAAAATGAAATGCATACATATTTCATCAATTTGCACCCGCTTTGAAATTAGGTGGTAATAAACCTTAATGTACTTGACCTCTAATTCATCACCATCTTTACACATTCTAATTATTATAGTAATTGTTATTGGTTTCTCAAAGCAAATACTCCTATAACCTAGTTTTCTTCAAAACTATATTACTTCTTGTATAACACAATTCTTTATGTTAGGCAAATATGTCACACTCATTTGCTTTATACTTCCCAATGATATTTGTTATCAAGTGTGTGTGTGTGTGTGTGTCTATATATAATCTTATTTTGATATTGTACTTATCAATGATGTTTTATGTTGTCAATGATGTAATTTATCAATGATATTTTGTATTGGATGTCCAACTATGTATTATGGGATGTATATGTTGTATGTGTATGGACTATTTCAATGAGTTTGTTTCACCGATTTCACTCTAGATTGTGTATGTGATTTAATTGTGTTATCTAGTTCCACGCTATGTGTATTATTGATTCCAATGCCTACATTTATGTTTTTTGGATCATGTGGCTTAAAAGATTATCAATTGATAGTGTTTATTGATGTATTTATTTTATATTATATCATGTTGAGTGTTTATATTGTGCTTCAACTATATTGTATGGAGTAGGTATGCATGATGTTTTATTGAATGTGTCGACATAGGTTTTATCCCCGATGGTGGTTATCGGGGATGGTTCAATTTGGACAAATGTGGCATGCATATTATCCATCTTACTTGATTGAGTTGAAGGATGTATCTTGTGATATCAATTAACCCAAGATGTGAAGTCAATTATAGATACATGTGTTGTGAATAAACCAATAATATGTGTGTTTCATTGTGAATGTTTATTTTATTTCTTAGTTTTTATTTGCATTTAATTGGGTTTCACATTTACTTTCTTTGAAGTGTTAATGATTTACCTACACATTTAAATGTGAAAGCTAAATATTTGATTGTTATATTGGAATGGTCATATGCATTTAATATTTTAATATTTTAAAATATATTTGTAAATTAAAAGATTGTTTGGACTCTTGCCTTAGTCAATTTGATAAAATTATGGACAAATCATTTAAAAAGAATTACCTAATTACATTTGAATTGATAATCTTAGTATTTTCCTAAATATAATTATTTAATTAAAAAATATCTTAAATATCAAGTTGTTTAGAAAATACCATCTTCTAAATATCCTTCAAATGAAAAATGGAGAAAACATGAAAAAATATTTTACGAAATTATAAAAAAAAAAGGAAAAGAGACACATTTTTATATTATGTTTCTTGGCTTGAAAAACTTCCCTTTGATCCTTTGGAAAAACATTAAAATTTTGAAAGGAAATGATTTTGAAATTGCTTTGGAGTGTGATTTGTTTGGTTTGGGGTTTGCTTGTGAGTGGAAAATATTGTTTGTAAGTTTATTGCTTTAAAGGAAACTCTTCCTCCATTGTTTTAAACTTGATTTGGAAGGTATTTTTCTTATGTAAATCCTACATTTAAATTGAATCTTTTTCATTTGTCATTTCCATAATAGATGGATGCATATGACTTTTTCATTCTTAGAAATTATTTGAGTGAGTTGATGTAATATAATATAGTTTTTAATTCTAATTGTAATTTTTATGAATTTTTGAGAATTGTTAAAAAATGAGTCAAAGTTACAAAATATTCTTCTCAAAAAAAATTTATAAGTTGAAAAGTTTGTTTTTGTGCATTTTTTACATCTAAGGGTATATTTGAAATTGGAAATTTTAAGTATTTTGGAAAATGAATTTTGTAGTTTTTTTATGATGTTATCAATAGTGGATTTGGAGTTTTATGGTTTTTGAACCTTTATTCAAAAAGAGGAAAAAAATAGAATTTAAACCACAATTTTTATTTTATGGACAAAGAGTCTCATGTTTCTTATGATTGTCTTGACCTTTTAGATACAAGGATCGTGAACTGCAACCTCATTTTTTGAGCCTTGAATTTTTTGGTTAAGGTTGACTTCTAGACCTAGGATTAGAGGTTAAGGTTAGTAGTAGAGTGGAAACCTATACTTGCATAATTGGAGATGCACCAATATGAAATGCTGTATGGGTAATCTAATGAGATAAAATGAATTTGGAATTTTAAACTAAATTACAAACATGAGAACTTCACTTACATTAAATACTGATGTGAGATCATACAAGACTAGTACTAAAATCATGACTTGCATTGAAATACAATGTGGAATTGTGCAAATTAGTACTAATATTGTTGCTCATACTAAACACCTATATGGAATCGTATAAGTTAATGATGACATTTTACATCTAATGATTAGTAGGTATCTTCCTAATTTTATTTGATTCATTGGTACTCGATGTGTCCTTGAGAAAAAAATTTAAGCGTGATGTTTTTGCTAGCTCATTGCTTGATTTTTGTGGTTGCAACATTCTTCTTGGGTGGTGTTGGTTGGAGGTTATAACCCTTTTTTATATTTTTTAATTGAATTGCAATTTGTATGTACTTGGTATGTGTGATATCATGTTTGCATCATTCCCCATAATTGTATTATGTACATGTGTGTATGATTGCTTGTTTGATTGTCTCTTAGTTTAGAGGGGTGGGCATAAGGGTTCCACATGGTTGGGTGGCATTATTCCACCATTGGGCCTAGTTGGATTCTTGGGTATGCTTGGAGAGTGTGTTGATTTCATTCTAATTATGGCATGGTAGGACTTCTTCTACCATTTTAAGAAATGTGTAATAATTACTTTCAACATTCATCGACTCAGCTTGCACTAGAGTCATAATTGAACTTGTAATCTGGGGTAAACCATCCACTTCAGATGAAATTGTTGAACACCTAGAATACTGAGAGTGGGAGTGAATCAACATTTTCTAAAGCCACTTAAACATGTATTCAAAACATTTCATCCAATTTGTAAAAATAAAAAGAAGCAATTCAAACATGCATCACATCACACAACACAAGAACACCAAATTTATGTGGAAAACCCAAGAAGGGAAAACCACTATGAGGATTAGCTCACAATATACTATAATTGGTTACAAGATATTACAGAAAGGCTCACTATCAAGTGGACTCACTATCTAGAGGACTCATTGTCTAGAGAATAAGAGAGAAAGAAGAAAGGGTGGCTCACTACAAGGATTTTGAACTAATACAATGCATCTACAACATGTTAGAGATAGTTCCACTGAAGCTCAATACATTGACTTAACACACTTCATGTTTCTCAACACTTACACCCACTCTTCTCTTCTTCACATCACATTCACATACTCTGCTTGGGAAATTGCATCACCACTTTTTACAACACACGCACATCTCACATATTATCTTTACAACACTGAAATGAACTTACATTTATGTGCATTACATTCAAAAGCACATACAACATCAATTAGGTTAGCCTAATTAGATGAAACATGTAATACATCAACCTGTCAGATCAAGATCCAACCACACATGCCTCAAAACTTTCAACACATCAAAATAGGTTAGTAGGGACCTATAATTATTCCCATAAGTTCGCTTAATTCATACGTTAACTTCACACAACCCCAAACTCTTTAGGTTGACACTAGATAGTAAAGACTAGTGACATGTTATGTTCATCCACAACACAACGTGTGAACCACCAAAAAAATTCCCACTTGGACTACTCATGCTTCGAACACCTGTAAGTACTCCCGCAAACCACATAACCAAATATTCTTCTATAATGGAATACATAGCATTCTAATCATGTACTTTATACTAGTAGCACTATCACTAGCAAACTCGATACGATGTCAATCATAACTTTTACATTGGGGGACATCAAGACGTGAAACTTTGGATTTAAGATCTTCCAACATACACCAAAATTTCCTTAGAACTGCATAACCTAATTCTTCATGGTGAAGCAATGCAGACCTCAAAATTGGTTCACTATACACTAAAAATTGTATTTTGGGACTTAGCTAGATATCAAACACATTTGTTCTACACTGGAATAAAACTCTTGCACTTGTATATACTGGATTTCCATCACCACAATCACTCATGCTCATCAAACAATAGTACAACAATGAAAACACCATATACACTCATGCTCATGTTGCCAACAGTCTCATCAATGACAAGCAAACTTCTAACAATCTCCCCCTTTGTCATTGATGGCAATATGCCCAAAAATATTCTCCAAAATACTCTCCAACCACTATTTTCTCAACTACGTTCCCTCTTAACCATTATCCCCCTTTGACATCAATGGTAAAGGGCACATTGTCCAAGCTTACATACTTACTCCCCTTAACTGATATATGTGTGTGTGTGTATGTATGTATGTACACATGAGAGTAACTCAACAAACTTCTCCAAAAATCAAGGCCACTCCCCCTGACAATGCTATCCATCAAAGATAATCAAAATTTGCATTGTTATACTATCCACTATCTTCTACATAAATACAATGAAATCTGAAATTGCATAAATAGAATAGAAATACAATCAACTAGAGGAAGACACTTGCAATTTTGCAAGGTGTGCCTCACACTCCTTTCCTAATTCGCAATCCTTCTTAGCAAAGGAAAGCAGACTACACTGGCTTTCAAGTTGTGTGAGGAGATCTTCTCCTTCATCTAGAGTACTAGGTACCAAACTCTTTTGTGCCAAAGTTTTTGCACTTGCTACCACATTGGTCAAGGCTGTAAGCCTCAAGCACTTACCAAGTCCCTAAGTTGACTGTAATACATAATGATCTCTTTATGTTCTTGTAGTTGAAAGAATTGTTCATGCAGATATTCAATAATCATCCTTGTTGTACTGTTTGTATCACTTGTCAGATCATAGACACTAGAGGCCTGAGCAACTTGTGGCTTTATTGAGTTCATTTGGTCCTTAATGCTCTTTGTAGATTTAGTCCATTTCAAAGAAAATTGAAATAAAACTTTTGCTTCACCCAAACACTTCTACACAATTTTTAGGTTCTCTTGTAATTTTCTATGTGCCACACTGCATTTTTCTTCAATGTCTCAGACAATTTCATGTCATTCACTTTCTTTGTCACCTCTTTCTCCAACCTTTATTCTAAATTGGAGGAGTAATCCTTAAAGGAATCTAATAATAGCCTTATCTTTTCAACACCGGATAGAGACTCATCAATTATAGTACTAGGAATTCCTTCTTGCAATACCTTAACTACTTCTTCAATTAACTTCATGCTCTTCTAGTGAGTGGAAAGAATTTTCTTCCTTGTGAAAGCATAAAACACATCATCAATTTGAAGCTTCTACAAGGGAGATATTTTCCCATGTCCACTTGACCCTGCATTAAAGGAAGTTGTAGTAGTTGTGCAAATACAACAAGCTCGAATTGCAACTGCATGTCTCACAGACCTTTGAGTGAATCACTGGAGGATTCACCAACAACCTTTATGCTTTCCTCTTCCTTTTTCTCATTGGCATTTTCCTTGTCACCAATGCACTCTCCATCATCACTTTGCTCCTTGTTTGCACTATTAGATTATTTCTCAGTTTCCTTCTCTTCAACTGATTTCATACCGTTATCACCAATGCTAGAGTCTTCCTTTGCATTTTTCTCTTGTTTTTCAAACTCTTTATCTTTTGAGATAGGAAAATTTTTAGTGTTTTGTGCCTTTGAATTCTCCAAGTCATCTTTCTTTTCATCCTTTCTTTGTTCACCATCTATCTCGACATCTAGAGTGGGAAGGTTTTTCTCTATTTTCACTTCCTCCTTGTGCATTTCATCATCCTATTTTTCTCCAACAACATTTTCCTCTACTAAAGGAGTATCATCAGAAATATTTTCTTGCACATTGTCTTCTTTGGGTACATGCTCATGTTCTAGAGCATGCTCATTTTTTGCATCTTCTAGTTCATTCACTTTCGAGATAGATACATCATCATGCACTTGTTCTCTATTGTCTAAAGATATTCCTAGCTTGCTTTCCAGATTGGCAACCTTTTCCATTGTCTCATTTCTTAATCTTTCAATATCCTCTTTTCCCTTGCTCATCAAGGTACTAAATCTCTACTTAGTCCTAAACTCCATATTATACAATTGACCTAATTTATCTCTATCCTCTTTTGTGAAAGGAGCATTGATCTTCTCCAAAGTGAATTTTCTCATTCTAGCATCTTCATCAAATGCTTTATGTTTTCTTGCATACAATGCACCTTTCAAATCCTCAGGTAATTGATTTTTTATATCCTTCATGTTAACATCAAAAGCAACAATATACCTAGCAATGGATTCTTCAATGGTGGATTTGTCTACATCATTTGCAGTAGGATATAGTGCAACAGTCTCCTCTAAGTTACCATATTAAAAAATGCAGCTCACCAAGGCCTCAAGTTTCATAGGACTCTATTTTTGGACTGGAGGAGTCTTCTTCTTTCCTTTCCATTTGGGTGATTTACCCTCTTTTCAAACTTCTTCTCCCTCATATGAATCATGAAAGCTTGTTTCTCCTTCTCTACTTCTACCTTGTTGTCTGTATCCACAATATCAATTTTTTCTTTCTTCACACTTGTCTCTACTTGAGAGACACTATTTTTTCTCTTCCAGACCAACTGTGGTTCTTCTTCTTCCTCTTGGTCATCTACATTTACACTCATATACTACTCTCTTCTTTCCTTCTCTTTTCTTCTCTTTTGCAGTGCACTTTATTGTTTTGCAGAGACACCGGAAGATTCTTTTCTTTTCAAATCAATTGTAGGTTTAGTCCTGGAGAACTTAGTAGCAACTGGAGAGGGGGTAGAGGTCCTAGTAGACCTTCTTGTGCTTGGGGTACCAACTAGGGTGTTCGATACGTTCTTGTCTTCTTCCACAATTCCCTTTGGAAAACCCATCATCTCTACAACCTATGCCTTCATTTTTTCTACATTCCTCTTGATCTCTTTTGATTTCTGCTCCATATGCACAACACTAGATTTCTCCTCATATGTCCCATATCTCTTTTATTTGGGATTTCTTGGCATGCTCAACATGTGATCAACAAGATCGGCAATAACATTCTCTTCTACCTCATATCCCATTTCGGGAACCCATACGGTCCTTGGCTCCATAGCTTCCATTATACAATAGTCTTTGCTCACCATGAAAATAATGGCATTCATATACTTTTTAACCACACTCTTAGGTATTCTTTCTCTTTCCTTCATTTGAGATTGGAATGTTTTGAATAATCCCCATAGGGCTTCATCTTTTGATGTTAAATCTGAATACCTCAACATATGATCTTTGATTTTTCTTTCCACCAACACATTGTCCAACCATACTACATTCCTTGCACTAGGTAACTCTCTAAGGAAGTACAATAATAATCATATAATCAAGGTACCATACTTGAAGGGGTGCCGGGAGTCCTTAGTCTTCTGCAAGTTTTCTAACAATTGTAGACTTAGCAAAAATTGAATTCTCTTTATTTGTAAAGAAAATTTTGTATCCAATCATCATAGAGGCATACTTAACTATCAGATCATCAATGTCCTTAACTTTCAGGGCTCTCTTGTCATATTTTGCACCTATTATTTTATCACTTCATTTTTCACCGATTTGAGTGTCAGAACTATTCCTTCAGAACATAACCCTGTCACAATGCTAAGGGATTATTTGTTAATCATGTGTGGCAGGTCAAGTGGACATAGGAAAATATCTCCCTTGTAGATCTCAAAGTTGTTTTCTCTAGATCTAATCTCGAAGTCACCACCTCTTCTTCAATTCTTGAACATTCTACATATTTTATTTTTAATTTATCATTCGGGCAGTCTTCACTCTTTTTCCTTCTTCAACTTGCACTTCCAAACTGGTGATTATCTCATTTGATTGCTTCAACTACTCATTAACTTCCTTGTTTCTTTCTCTGAACTTCTTGATTTTCTCCCTCAACTTTCTGATGCATTCATCTAATTCCTTGACATCTTCTTTCATATCTTTGTTCTCATTTTAGTTCTTTCTAGATCTTCAAGGGCTAATCTGAGTTCTCCATTCATATCATCCATGCAATCTTCTTCAATGAATCCTACCATAGGAATTTCTTCCAGAGGAGTAGGATATCTCCTAGTAGCCATGTGTTCAATCTCCAAGATCTTCCTCAAGAGGTTAAGCTTATTCCAAGGAACCACTATTTGATACCATTTGTTGAACACCCAAAATATTGAGAGGGAGGTTGAATCAGTATTCTCTAAAACCACTTAAACATGTATTCAAAATATTTCATCCAATTTGTAGAAATGAAAAGAAGCAATTCAAACATGCATCACATCACACAACATAAGAACACTAGATTTACGTGGAAAACCCAAGAAGGAAAAAACCATGGTGAGGATTAGCTCACAATATATTATAACCGGTTACAAGATATTACATAAAGGCTCACTTCCAAGTGGACTCACTATTTAGAGAATAAGAGAGAAAGAAGAAATGGTGGCTCACTGCCAGGATTTTGAAATGATACAATGCATCTAAAACATGTTGGAGAGAGTTCCACGAAAGCTCAATACATTGACTTAACACACTTCATGTTTCTCAACACTTACACCCACTATTCTCTTCTTCGCATCACATTCACATGCTCTAATTGGGAAATCGCATCACCACTTTTTACAAAACACACACATCTCACATCTTATCTTTACAACACTAAAATGAACTTACATTTAAATGCATTACATTTTCAAACACCTACAACATCAATTAGGTCGACCTAATTAGATGAAACATGTAATACATCAACATGTCAGCTCAAGATCCAACCACACACAACTCAAAAATTTCAACAAATCAAAATAGGTCAGCAAGGACCTATAATTATTCCCTTAAGTTCGCTCAATTCATACTTTAACTTTCCACAACCCCAAACTCTTTAGGTTGATACTAGATAGTAAAGACTAGTGGCATGAACCATTTTTTCATCCACAACACAACATGTGAACCACCAAAACATTTCCCACTTGGACCACTCATGCTTTGGACACCTATAAGTACTCCCACAAAACTGCATAACCAAATATTCTTCTATGATGGAATGCAAAGCATTCCAATCATGTACTTTGTACTGGTAGCACTATCACTAGAAAACTCGATACACTATCAATCATAACTTTTACACCGAAGGACATCAAGACGTGAAACTTTGGATTTAAGATCCTCCAACATACACCAAAATTTTCTTAGAGGAACATAACCTAATTCTTCATGGCGGAGCAATGCAGACCTTAAAACTGGTTCACTATACACTGAAAATTATACTTTGGGACTTAACCAAATATCAAACACATTTGTTCTGCACCAAACCAAAACTCTTGCACCTATATATTGGATTGTCATCACCACAATCACTCTTTCTCATCAAACAACAATACATCAATGTTGACATCAATGACAACCCCATATACACTCATCCTCATGTTATCAACAGTCTCATCAATGACAAGCAAACTTCCAACAGAAACACCATTTTCATTCTTTTAGTTTGTCATTTATGCCATGTAGATAATACATGTTGAAATAGAATCATTTTATTAGACTCTTCTTGATGGTGTACATATATAATTTAGTTTCCATAATTGAAGATATCGACATCATGTTGCTCATTACATTGCATGTTAGAAAGATGAGTTCATGTTTTACCTCATTCTTTGGGAACCATGTTCCTTTTGGAGGTCCTTACATTCAACCAATATAGAGCTCATTGGTGTTTGAATGCTTGGTCTAAGTTATTTTCACCCAAATCAAGGAAGTTATATCAACTATTTGTGAAAATAGAGCCTTGTAGTTTTAGACATTAATTTTCTATAAGTTATAGTTGCAAAATGGAGCCCACACTCCAAATTGAAAAGGGTTGGAGTTCAATATTTTTTGGGAATTTTGGATGGTGTAGAATGTTATTTGGATTCCAAAATTTGAATCTCATGACAACCAAAGTTCAACCTTTTGAGTTTCAAGATTGGTGGTTTACCTAGAAAATATTCGAGAATCCTCTTTTTTAAATCATAATGTAGGACTTAATTGTGGGAACCTCTTCTTATAAATTGCAACACTAAATAGACATAAGGGTCAGCCCACAATACCATGTCCCACTTTTTGGCCAAGTTGGACATTAATATCAATATTATTTTACAAAATTTCACTTTACAAAACCTATAGCAACTAAACCATTAATAATTTGGAGATGATGTGAACTAGTGGTTTGTGAGGATTTGTGTGTAGATTCTATAATATATATTTTATAAAAAATAGAAACAAATTATGAATTTTTTTACATAACTTTTAATAACTTGTTTTTATAGTTAACAACATTTTAAAAAAGTGACATTTATGTCGTCACACATAATTTTTTTATTGAAAGGATAAATTATAATTTTTAAAATATAGTTTTTTAACATCAATATCTAGTGCATGTATATTTTTCCATAATTTTTTATTGGATAGTTTATTTATAATTATTTTTTGAAGTCAAGGCAACTATAATCTAGACATAGGTGTATGCCATCACACATAACTTATTTTGCATGTAGTGAAATTAATTATTATTATTTTTGCTAAAACAAGAACATCAATACCTAGTGCACACATATTTTTCAGAATATTTTCTCTAATTTTCTATTTTTTTCCATTTGTGTGAAATAAATTCCTTGATGTTTAGTGAGAAAATGCCATTCATAATAAATAAAATATAAATATATTAATAAAATTAAAAATATTTAAAATTGTACTTTTTGGAAAGCTTATAATAAGGGATACATACTTACAAAACATAATTTCTAAATGACTTTATTTAATCCCTCAAAAGGTAAAGAATAAGTGTTTTTTTGCCAGCATTTTGATAGGTGTGAAGGAGACTCCATTGTGGATATGATTTAATACTAGAGGAGTTCTTTCCAAGTGGTTTCATCTAAGGGGGTCTTGTCTAACCCTCTTCAATTAAAACCCTTTAGATGAAACCTCTCAATACTTAAATCATTAGTTTTTCTAAGAAAATATGTGATTTCAGGCAAAAATAGGATGTCCCAAGTTTGGGACCCATTATTGTGGGATGACCCAGAATGGAAAGGAAAATGGTTTCCATTGGCTAGTAGGATCCTAATATTGATAGTAGTCATAGTAGTCGATTTGAATTCAATTAAGAAATTTAGGAAAAAATACTTGGTGAGGAATTAATGGTACTATAGAACACACAATAATAACTATTGAAGAATGTAGAAAACACATTAAAAGAGATGTATGCCTCCAAAAATACCTTTATTAGATTCAAATTCGAACATTTATACATTCGTAAAGAACATGAAAGGGCACCACATCCTTGGAAGTTGAAAGGGATAGTTAGATGGGGATGAATTAACTACCCAAAATTATTAAAAAAATATTAGCTTTAGTACCCCAACTTGGCGAAGTCATAACTCCTAGCTTGTTGGTGAAAATTAGACTTCTTGGAAATATTGGAAAGATGTCTAAGAGAACTAGTTTGAGTTTCTTGCAATGTGGCTATTTGAAGAAACTAATGGAAGTCTTTAGGAAAAATTATACTTTGAATATGAGTCTAAAAATGTGAATTACAAAAACATAAAAATACCAAAAAAATGGACTTTTGATCTTTTCCATAGTTGATCATGTTAATATCCCTCACTTTCTCTTGGATCAGTATGGAGTCATTTGTTCCCTCTTGAGAGGAAAAGGTCCCATTGCATCTATTATCTACAACCAATGAGAAAATAATTCTAATGTGATCCCTAGTAAAACAATTTCCTTGTTGAGGTGATTCTCCTACCTCCACCACATGAGAGGAATTTTTTGCTTCTTTAATGTCTTCACAAGAACATATGTAATTTGATCATTTGTTAATGGAGTAGTAATTTTTGGGTTCAAATGTAATTATGAATCTACTTAGCAACTTTTGAGGTGTCCAATAATGGTGGAAAGTATGGACACAACAACTTAACATTGAAAATAGGATGCAACCACATTAAAGGTGGAAAATAATGCTCAAAAGAATTCTAACCAATCTCTTTGAGGATCGTGTATGACCCACATCAAAGAGGGAAAAAATTATATTTGGTCCCTGAAGTAAATCTTGTATATGAAGCCAAAATTTTCCACTAACCTAAAATTTGTGAGGTGTATGATGCAAGTCATGTTGCTCCTTATACTTCTAATTGGTGTGATGTACTATTTCATGAACTTTCTACCTAATATAGTGAATATTTTAATAAAAATTTATGTCTTTTCTACCTCTTCTTGGTGTGTGGTAATAGATCATTCATCGTGAATAGAAATGTGGCATCCATAAGATCCAAAGGTTATACCCCAAACACACTTCAAATGGGTTATGCCTTATGGAGCCATGTAGTGCATGGTTATAACTATGGTGTACATATGGTAGATTCTCATCCCATGTTTGAGGATGTCTTGAGTGATACATTTGTAATGTGAATGATCATTTGATTTACCACCTCATTTTTCCCATCTATTTGTGGATGAAATGTAGTAGGCTTTATTAACTTGGTTTCCATCATAGCCCAAAGTGCTAACCGAATTTTTTTGATGAACCTACCATCCATGTTAGAGATGATATTTTGTGTTAGACCAAAATGTACCCAGACATTTTCAAAGAAAAGATTAGTAGTTTCATTTGAGGAGACCCCCTTCTTGCAAGCTACCATGATGATCATTTTAAAAAATCTATCTACCACCATATGCACACAATCATGACCATATTTGGTAGTAGGAAGGCCAGACATGAAATCCATCAAGACTGATTTTCAAGGCCTTGTTAGGAATAGGATCACAAAGAAATATATAATAAAATGAATGTAAAAATAAAATATAAAAAACATGAAGACATAAATAGATGTGGTTCACCCAATATGGGTTATGTCCATAGAGAAATAGCTAGTCCTTCCTTTATTTTGTCTAGAAAAATGAAGGGATACAACATACATCACATCCACTACAACTTTCTCTTCGCTCTCGCACAATCTCCTCAAACAATACAATATAATTTTAATAGTTGAAATACAATGCCCTCATAAAAGGGGGTCATCTTCTAGGGAAATAAAATCCAACATAAACTCTACCATCAAATCTCTAACCTAATGATGAGCAGTCCAAATTTATAATGAAAATATCTATATAATTTATTTTCGGGGGAGCTCCCCTCAAACTCCTATTGGGGTGGACAACCCTTGAACCTCCATTGGAGAGATTCATTCCCCCAGACCCTACAAGAGGGGTACCCCCTTGCACCCCTGAAATGAAATGGGCTCCAAAACCAACAAGATCACCAACAGGCCTATCAAGAATAGGAAGAGGAATATGCAATCCTTGTTTTGTAATTTCTAGGCTTTGTGATGGCACAAGTTGTCCATACTTGAATATATAAAGTGACATCATGATGCATTTTTAGCCAATAAAAATACATTTGAATCACAAAAATGGTATTACCTACTCCAAAGTTTCTTGCAACACGGTAGTAGTATGCTTTCCATGTCATCTTATATTATTCCCTAATAGGAACACATATGTGCACCATGTGACAAATAATGTCATCCTACAAGTAAAAATTAGGGACTTTATTACCTTTTATTAGCTTACTATAGGCATCAACAAAATAAATATCAATTCCATATAAATTAGGCCAAGATATTATTTTAGTGGCCACAATAATCCAACACCACTATGAGGGTTGTAATCAGAGGTCTATTCAAGTAGTTTGCAACTTTGTTACTACTTCCCTTCTTGTAGTGAATGTTGAGATGAAATTATTGCAAGGAGGTAGACCATCTTTAATGTATGTCATCCTAAAAAATCCCTTGTGTCTTCATGAATAGTATAGGCTTGTGGTATGTGTGGATGATAGCCTCCTTGACTAAGATATACCGCTTCCACTATTTGTAGGCTTGAATAATAACATACAACTCCTTGTTATATGTAGGATACTTGCATACTATATCATAAAAAGGTCTCACTATGGTAGGCCACTAAATGGATGTGATGTAGGAAAACTACCCCAAGTGCATAGTTAGAGGCATTTTGTATCAATTTCAAAAGGTTGTTGTAGATCTAGAAGTGCCAACATTGGTATTGAGCATAACCTCTTTTTCAATAAAAAAAAAAGCTCATTGGTGTACCTCTATCCAACTAAAATTTTATTTTGCTTCTCCCTTGATTATTTGATTAATAGGTCATGCCATTGTGATAATCTAAGTATGAACCTCCAATAAAAATTAGCCAATCCCAAAAAACTATGAAGTTCTATGATTTTTTAGGAGATGGCCAATATTTGATAACTTGTATCTTTGCAAGATCAACACAAACACCCTTGCTATCCATGGTGTATTCCATGTATTGAATACTCTCCATACCAAAAGAAAATATCTCTATTAGCATATAGTATGTGTTGTTGTAGGGTTGAGATCACTTGTTGAATATATTGCAAATTGCCATCCCATGTTTTGTTAAAGATGAGTATTCCATCCACATAAACCACAATGAAGGAACCAATGAAGGGCCTAAGTATATCATTCATCATTCTCATGAAAATGGTGGGGGCATTTATCAGGCCAAAATTAATTAGTAGTCATTCAAACAATCCTTCTTTGCATTTGAAAGTAATCTTCCAAATATCTTATGGAAATTATTAGTGTACATGGAAATCATTCTAAGAAATTGATGGAAGTCCTCAAGTGAAATTTTATAACAATAGAATCTAAGAAAATCAGTAGAGATTAACATGAAAAGGTCTTCTATGTTTGTAGCAACCATGCTTGATGTTGGAGAATCTTGGAGGTTGTTTGAGTGGTGATTTTTTTTATTAAGCCATACTGGCAACATGAGATCAAAAATGTTTAGGACTTTGTTGTTATGGGATGGGGTTCCTCTCATAGGGTGGTGCTTAGCTCTTACATGAGAATTTGATAGTAGGCATGTGGACACCCTTTTTCATCCATTCTATCAACATCAAAGAACATATGCATACACAAGCATGGTATAACAATAATTCTTTGAAATGTGTCATCAATACCTCTCACTTAGATGAGATTGATTGGTCATTTTTGCTTTATGTTAGATGATTCTGAAGATGATGAAGCCAATTTTGGGGTTGTATGAGGTACTTTGTTCCTTATTTCCATTGGTCTCTTTTGATATGTTTGTCCAAATCTCTCTTTTTGGTTCATTTTATTGTGATGCTTAGTTAATTTTGACTCCTTTTGGGATATTGTTGTCATATATATGTTGGTACTTGGCATCTTGTCAATATGTTATTTCATATGAATATAAACTTGAATACTATGTAATTTTTTATTATCTTCATGCCTTTCTTTTGGGAGCAGCCTATTTTAATGATGCTCTATTTTCTAGTCCTCTTTTAAAACAACCCTCTTTATTTTTTTAGATTTTCACTATAATAGATCTAACCCTTAAACCATTTTATTGATAAATAATTAATAATTAATATCATCAAAATATAATAAAATTGTTTAATTTAATTTTATAAATTTATTTTAAACATTTTGAATTATATAAATATAATTTAAAATAAAAATTGTATTAGAAAATAATTTTTTTAAAGAAAGTCGTTTTCTTTTTATGACTAATACAAAGAACTATTAATCAAATTGTGTGTTTTAAAAAAAAATCATCAACTAGATTGATTATAATTGCTCAAATTATTTGAATTCTTTGTAGCTATTTATTACAAGACTATTATTTTTAAATAAAAATTTAAATAATAAAATATTATAAAAAATATGGAAGGACATTACAACATTTTCAAGAATAAAATACACGTTAAAAAAGGAAATAAAATTAAAATGAACTATAGACATCTACATCATTCCTATCTTTCATTTTATAAAATTTGGAACTTCTTAAGAAATGTGAACCACACACTTTTTTTGGGTCCCACATCCATGGCAAGTCAAGGTGGAGACATTGAATATAGATTATTTATTGATCAATTGTTCTTGGAATGTACTTTATTCCTCATTCAATCAATAAATAATCCCATCTAAATGTTTAATGGAGCTTCCACATTTATCTTTGTGATAATGAAAATTGCATACACATCCCTTTTTCATTTTATTTTGGGTCCATTTTGATTAAATTATTGTAAATGCAATCATTTTCTTATAAATTTTATAATTATGTCTGAAATTGATTTATGGTATTTTATATTTTAATTTATTTTATTATTAATATTTAATTGTAATGTTTCTTTTTTAATTTATTTAAGTTTGGGAGTGTTTGGGTTATTTTTTTTCTTTGGATAGGATTTGAAACTTTGTTATTTTGGCATCTCTTTTTCTAGTTCTTCATGTATTTGTCTCTTTTCTCTCATTGATCTTTAGGCTTTTATTTTCTCGTTCACCCACCACCTTGATTCTCTAACTCCTGCTTCTTTCCTCACATATTCCTCTTTGGACCTTCAAGGTTTTTGATGGAAACCTACCTATGTAAAGGTCTTAGTGTGGTATATTGACCCCCAAGTCTCCAAACCCTCTCTATATTGCTCTTATAGGCATGTGAATCCACATACCTTTGTCATATTGCATCTTGGCACCCTAGAATCATATTCCTTGAACCCCCAAAATTGGGCCTTCAAAGTACTCTTTGATTTATGCTCATGTATGCATTTCCCTAGATCCTTGTCATCAAGCATGGCTTTTCACAAACCCCCACTATTAGAAAGAAGGGTTTCATCTATGACCTTAGCTAACCAAGGACACCATTATTGGCCTTAAATTTGAATGTGATAAAATAGTAGGAAAATTTGGGCCCACACTAGGCCTTCAACCTTTATATAAGGTGGACAAATTCATTATTTTGGGTCATCTTTCAACATTGTCATCAAACCAAAACTCTAATTCAAGCACTTGTGTTCAACTATTGGATCTTAGGATGAAAACCATTGGGTTCTAGAGATTATTGGATAAAACCCATTGATTTTATGGAGTTTAGAAGATGAAACCCCTTTGGATTCTTGAGGGTACTTCCATATAGAGGTTACATTTGTGCTTCAAGTTGGAGACTTTCAATAGTTAGGAATTTTTTAGTATTTGAGTATAAATTCACAATATAATATTATAGAAACAAATCTTTGTAATCATTTACAACAAAAATCTACTTCATTGAAATGTTTGTATGAAATATTTAATTCCAATTAGTAATTACATGTGGAAATCTATTATATGTGTTGTGGATCTTTTATATTTGAACATTTTACATGAATAACTATTGTGTGCATTTTAGATTTAAGTAGTTTATATAAATATTTTAGCTAAGGGTCATTACAATGGTACCAAAGCCTTTCATCTTGCCAATGTGTAGGATGAATCATGAGAAAATTCTATGAATCATAGATAAAAATAAGCAATGCAAATCATTCTATTGATATAATAACACAATTTTAGAAGAGTTATGATAAATTAAATAATATAGTAGAGAAAAGGTTGCAAGGAGAGGAGATTAATTAAACCTTTGAGTATCAAAGGCAATTTAATACTTTTAGAATTGATGTAACTTTTGACCATTACTTGGAGATCCTTATAAAATGGCCTCAATAAATAATAGTGAAGAATGACAACACAGGCGAGTTAAAGAAAAAAGAATATGAGAGGTTGATATCTCTCCAAGGGTATAATGTACAAAATGAAGAGTTGAGTTGATATCTCTTTCATATAATTTTGCATTTTAAATTCAAATAAACATTCTACTAAACCCATGTTTCTAGAAAAATAAGAAATAATATAACCCAAGCAACAACAAGAGCCAAAGAGGATCACACCTCAACCACCTAAAACAAAGAATGTAGATGAATACAACAAAACGAATAGAGGTGGAAGGAACCCTTTTTTTTTGCAAGGAACCATGGGAATCTAGTCATAGATTCCTTGAAAAGGGCCAAGTCCACTATATGGAAGTGATTTATGATGATGATTTAGATCATACAAAACCAAAGCCACAACATTCCATAGAAAATATATTATTGAGCATGACCCACAAAAAATTCTCTACTAGAATGAAATAAAGATTGAGCCATAAGTATAACAAGTTATAGAGGAGTAGAAAGAAGCAAAATTATAAGTTGAGGTAAATATTCATTAACTAAAAGAGATATTCCAATGGTTTCAAATTATTTCTAAGAAACATTTATTAAGATCTTAAGCATTTGAAAGATAGAAACATTTCCATGTGAGAATAAACTATAAGATAATAATATTAATGGGCATATATTGATGAAGGATGCTTCAGTTGATTCTTGTTCCGTTAATAATTTTTATTTTAAGAATGGTAATATTTCTATAAATCTCTAAAGGATGTCGAAATCAATAATAGAAGTTAAATTTACCTTGATTACCCCTTTCATTACAATTCTATAAAAACAAGTATGGTACTACCAAATAGGTACTACATCAATCTCATCCCATATCATTACATAGTTCTTATAATCATGGGATAAATTCTAAAGGTGATGAAAAGACTAAGGGTATATTTGGTAGAAAATGGCACATGGATTCTTTCTCTCAAGTATAAGATTGCTCACACAAGTTTGTGTGGGATCCTAGCACTATAACCAAAGAACTCTAAAATTAAGATATTAAAGAACAACTTGATGACCCTGACAGTTGTCTCCCTTGATGTCAAAGACACACAAAGAAATAAGATTCTTGGCATGGTTCAGACAACATGGTATTTTTGTATTTGATTTAGTACGTGTTGTGAATGCACCTTTTAGATTGAGATGTTCTTGATGGCAGGTTGGCGACTATAGCAAATTGGTGTTTATGTTCTTGATGATAGTCATTATATTTGCTAGACTTGTTGACAATGGTGATATAGTTGGTACTATGGCATCATGATATATGTTCAGTATGGTACTTGTGCTCTTTGGTTCAGGATGATGTGTTGCAATATTTTTCTGGTCATATGGTAAAGATCTTGGTTTATGTTCAATCTTATCTCTTATAAGGTATTTAGATCTTAATCATACCTATCATATAAGGGTTAATGTTTTGTCACTATTTCTAATGGAAAAACATTAGACATTTAGTTGGCATGAAATGAATAAGTTTTTAATAACTTATTATTGATAAGGGTTGACATTATCAAGCATTATTATAAAATTAAAGGCATAATGAAGGTTAAATTATATTTTCTTGGTGACTTGCTATAGTAATTCAAAGTCACTTAAGAGATCACTTAAAGGGTGTTTTCCACATATGGCAACCGTCTCCTTCCCTTAGCAAAACCGAATGAAAAAGGTTTCTCAGTTATGCATTATATGGTAAAAAAAATTTATATAGTATAATGCATACAAAAGCGATAAGAAGTATATTGTTGATGGCATATATTTTATTAAGGAATAATATTGAATTGTCTTTGGAAAAAGGCATGTGTCTCAGACTTCTCAAATACACTTGGTAAATGCCACATTTCATTCTTATGTAATCATTATAAGAAGTGCTCGGTTAGGGCACAAGCAGCTTAGGGTTTGTAGTGGCAATCATGGATTCAATGGTTTTGTGACAAGACAATGCTGGAAAATGGTTCAATAATTCAGTCAACTTAGATTCAGGCAAGCGGATGGAATTTTTGAGTGAGCATGAAAGTTTTATTTTTACCCTCAGATCTTGACATACTGGTAATTTATTGTTTCTTAATCACTTTATTTTGCTTCAAAGTATAAGTTCTAGTTATGACTTTCGTTAAAGCTTGTTACCAGTTTTTAGTTACTTTGTAACCCTAGTTTGGGTTTCTCTGTGGGTTGTGTTAAAGTTTCTTTCATTACTCTCGTTGAGAAAACTACAACTTGATCATTATTATATGTTAAAGAGGAAATCGAAACAATTTTGATAAAGATAGTCGATTTGATATTCAGTTTATTCAAAGACAAGTACATTCTATTATTAGAAAATAGTTATGATGTTGGCAGATTGTTTTCAAGACTATGAACACTATATTTGCTTTGTTGAAGACATTCAAAAGGTTGAGTTGAATAGAAAGCAAGATTATACTTTGTTGTTGATTATAAAGAAATGTTGATAGTTGTTGATCTTATACTCTGTTAAGAGTTAATTTTTGTGATATTTATCCTTTGAAATTGTTATGTTATAAAGATCTTGAGTAAAATGCAAAGATATGTTTTTGAAAGGATTGTGCACAAAACAATAAAAAGTACCTAGTATACTATATGTTTTAAAGGTTCCATCTTATGAATCTTTGGGACATATACTATGTTAGTGTAAAAGTGTTGTAATGTTTTGTAGAGAAACAGAGTAATCCTTTGTAGTCGAATTCTTTTTGAGAAATGTATGATCAAGTGTATGCCAATGAGGCAGATGTTTGTATGCCAGTGAGGTAAATGTGTAACTAGTGAGGTTCTTTGGTCAGTGAGGCCATTTTTGTTAGTGAGACATTATTTTATTTCCAGTGAAGCATTTGAAAACTATCGGTGAGATAGTATTGCCAGTGAGTCATTGTAAACAAAAAGTTTTTTAGATTAAGCCAGTGAGGCATCATTTCTGGAGTATTTTTTCTACCCCTAGAGGGTTTTCCACTCATCAAATTATTTGTCTTATGGTCTCATTGCTTTGATGTGATAATGCTTCAAGATTGTGATAATGTTTGGTTTTCTTTAATATTTCTTATTTCAGTTCTCTAATGATTGCATTCAATTCATGAATGTATTTATCATTGAAATATTAAGAGCACAAATTACTTGATTCCTTTTAAAGACAAAAGTTAAAATTTGTCTAAGACACTGATTCACCCCCCCTCTCAGTATCTTCTTTACTCCAACAAGTGGTATCAGAGCCAAACCCTTGATTTAATAAGCCTAATCGGCTTAAGGTTCCCTGGTATTGGAGTGTTGTGTCTGATATGGCAAAAAGTAGAAGGAATAGGAATAAGAAAGAAAAATCACAACCTGTAGAATAAATGGTCTCTAATATAGAACTTGATGAATTTGTGATAGACATGAATGAATTAGATATAGAAGAGTGTGAAATTGATTTTGAGGGAGAATTATGTGTTGCCCTAAATGAGATTAAAAAACTCAGGAGAGAGAACCAAAGTTAAAAGACCAAATTTAAGAAGAAAAATCCTCCGAGAACAAGACAAAGATAAAAGAGGACAATTGTAAAAGATTAGAATCTAAAATCAATTCATTGAAAACCGAGATTGAAGATTCTAACATGTTAATCATCTCCTTGAAAACAAAGGTTGAAGAAGGAAAGAGAATAGTAGAGAAAACTAAATCAGATTTGGAAGTTAAAACTTTTGAATGCCACAAAATTGAAGGAGAAATAGTCTCTCTTAGAACAGATCTCAAGACTATTAGAAAGTAGTTAGAAAAGAGTCAAAAGTTTGATGACAGTGTCAACAAGTTGAATGAAATGCTAGGGAAGAAAAAACAACATAAAGATCCTATTGGTTTAGGATATGAGATAGGGAAAACTTCTTCAAATGAAAAGGAGCCAAAACATGAAACAGTCTTTGTATCTATAGATGGAAAAGTGCAGAATTTTAAAGTTAGACAAACTCCTAGAAAGAAAGTAGACTTGATTTATCATTTTGCTACACTTGAGGAAGACAAGAAGAAAACATAAGATAAAGTTGTTGATGTTGGAAGAAAAGGAACAGATAGATTCTCAAGACCTCCACCTTCCAGGCAATATTAGTCAATGAGGTATAATTATGCTCATTTTCAAGGTTATTGTTATATTTGTAACACTTATGGTCATAAGGCCGCATCTTGTAAGTTTGTTGATAAAAGGTGGTTTGGGTTTTCAAGAAGAAATTATTTTGTTTCAAAGGATCAAATGTGTTTCAATTGTCATAATATTGGTCATAAGGCCGCACATTGTAGAAGGTCTGCAAAGTCTGTTAAGAAAAGTGTGTTCTAAAAAGATAAGAATATAAGATGTTTCAAATGTAATCATCTTGGGCATATAGCACACTTTTGTAGAAGCAATGTTGAAAGACTACTTAGGGATCAAGACAAAAAGAAAGGATCACATATGATCTGGAGAAGAAAGCAAAGAAAAGAAGAGAAAGGACCTAATCTTGTGCATGCTACACAAGAAACATTTATGAGCACATAAAAGGTCACATGAGGTAAGGGGGAGCAGATTATTGTTTTTATCTTTTAACCCCTTTGAGAAGTCTAGAAGAATGTGGAACATTTTGCATTCATTCAGTTCAACTATATTGACATATTGTCTTAAGGGATTCTTGTAGCAAGTGGTAAAAATGGTCAAATCTCCTCTGCTCTGTGGCACTTTTTGACAATGGGTAGTGTTTGAAATGACCTGAAAATACTTTCTTTATTTGGAAACATGATCATGTAATTGCTTGTAATGCTTCTTGTAGTGTTTTTTCTTAGTTTTTTGACATCTCATTTTTTTTGTGACACTGATTGTTTTAATTTCTTGAGAGCTTTGCACAATTGTTTTGACTTGTGTGAAAAAGCATAGTGAAGAGTATCAATGGCATGCAATTTTTCATTGATGTCAAAGCTTGGTATTCAACACATAGTTAAGGTGCATGAGATTTCAGAGCATGGTCATTGCTCAGGTCAGATTCATTGTATTGGTAAAGGAATTTATTGGTAAAAGAACTTTTTTTAGATTTATTGTATTGGTAAAGGCATTTATTGGTAAAAGCACTTGTTCATGATTTGATATTGATGCAAAAGTGATCATTGCTCACAGTGGGTTTAAGGTAGTTCATTCATTGATGCAAAATTTTAATGTTGTTGATGCCATCTATTTTTTATAATGCTTGCAAAGGACAAGTTTGTACAGAGGATGATTCATTTGTTCAAAGGTTGGGTTGAATAGGTTGTAGTTCTTATTGGACAAATCACAGTTTGATCATGGCATCATTGGTATTGGTGCTTGGTTTGGTATATAAGGTGCAATACTTTGAATCACATTTGACAAGTTAGACAAATATATTATTTGGTCATGGTCCATTTGATTATTTCATTAGAATCCTTTGCAGACTCATATTGTAATGTATGCATATTGAATCTGTATATAAGTTGTTAAAGACAGTAATGCTAATGATCTTTATGAGTTCATGTAATGAACATGAGATGTCAAGAATTTTACTTTCATGGTAAGTAATGATATTGGAACATAAAGTTTATATCACAAGCATATACATTCAGACTTATCACTGCATTCTCTATATACTCTATTAAGTAATATGTTCTGATAACAACATGTTGTTGGTATATTATCCAATGGTTTCAATGTTTGATGTTATGAAACTACATAAGCATGGAAATGGAGATGTGTGTGTGAGGCACAAAAGTATTGAAGAGCAGGAACTTTGCATTGGGGCTAGACTACACTGTATTCGGGTTCATGATAACAAATATAATTATTCTGTTAACAGTCAATTAAACAGTGTAATTTCTTATTACTAGCTTCTTCCTTGGGTTCAATAATGTTATGTCTGATCATTTCAGTGCTTTCCCAAGTCTATCTTTCGAGGATATGTGATTTGGTAAGTGATATTTAATGGAGTTTAGCTCCTGTCACTCAGGCGACAGGAAGAAGTGTGTGCAGTAACAAGAAAGACTATGGAGTCAGTGAAGTGTTATGTTGAGTATATAGTTATCTTGCATAAAAATGGACAGTGTTGTTTTTAATTCAATGGTGGTAGTCATGCTTATCATTTGCAGTAAGTTATGGTTTTTGAAACAATGAATCTTAGCATTACAATGTTGTGCTTGACCATTCAGACTTCCTGTTATTGATAGAGTATATCAAGCATGTTTTTTGACATGAGCAGTGGCTTTATAGTGATGTTTTTTTTTTCCGTACACAGTGAAATGGTCTTTGGAATCTTGCTCTAGGGTGGTCCTTGGAACTTTGTTTGATGATAATGTATCACAACTTCTTGGTATAGATGTTTGGTGTATTTGCATGAAAATAGTAGCACAAGAGTCCAACAAAACTTTCAATGTTACTTGTAGTCAATGGATATCTTGTTGCCTAGTGATAATGATTCTTCCTTGTAGCTTCTTTGAAAAAAGATGAGAAGGGATTAGTTGTTAGATATGGTCTTAATGATGATCTGTTGAAGGTTGCTTGAAAATTATTGTGGCTTTGACCAATGTTACTTGCAGGGGGAGCAAGTAATATCTCTATGACAAAGGGTAAGATGAAACATTGATATTGGTTAACAGTGCTTTGTTTTCTAATATTGATACACAGTGACAATTAGCCTTGGTTTGAGTTTTGGATATGGATCTTTGAAAGGTTGCTTGGATAGTGACAGTACAGTGGAAGAGTTTGCTATCAATGAAAGTGCATATTATGAATCTCTCTCACTCCATGGAGTTAGGGGGAGCTTTTCATGCTTAATCTTACCCCTATTGATGTTGCGGGTATTATTGGTATTGTTACCATATATTCATTATTGGTTATCCTGCAACATTTTTGTCAAATTGGTTAGATTTTTGGTGCTTTTTGATAGTGGATTATCAGGGGCATTGTATATTTTGTTTTCAATGGTATAATAGTGAAAAATATATTGAACAATGATATATTTGACTTTGTTTATCACTTGCTTGGTATTTGAAATTTAAAATTCACAGCTTGATTTGACAATTTCTATGGCTTATAACAGGGCAAGTTATGTCTACGGCTCAGTGACATTTCAGTACAAGAGTTAATGAGGTAGCCTGTAGTTATCTCCCTTCATGATGGATATCAGTATTACTCTTGTATTGTCTTTGTTGCTATATATCATGGGTATATTCTCAGGAATGTTTTTGTTCCATGATTTGAGTTCAATTGCAAGGATTTGGTGACTACTATAGGATCTATTGTTCCATTTCTTGCTATGTTACATTTGCTTCATCTATTTTTGTGCAGTCCTTTGTCTCTTGATGCAAAAAATAGGAGAGAACTTTGGTGTTTTTCCATCAAGGCCAAAGGGGGAGTTTTTTGGCCCTGATAGTTGTTGCCCTTGATGTCAAAGACACACAAATAAATCAGATTCTTGGCATGTTTAAAACAGCATGGTATTTTTGTATTTGATTTAGTACTTGTTGTGAATGCACCTTTTAGATTGAGATGTTCTTGATGGCAGGTTGGTGACTATAACAGATTGGTGTTTATGTTCTTGACGACAGTCATTATATTTTCTATTAAATTGTTGACAATGGTGATACATTTGGTACTATTGCATCATGATATATGTTTAGTATGGTACTTGTGCTCTTTGGTTCAGGATGATGTGTTATAATACTTTTCTGGTCATATGGTAAAGATCTTGGTTTATGTTCAATCTTATCTCTTATAAGGTATTGAGATCTTATTCATACCTGTCATATAAGGGTTGATGTTTTGTCACTATTTCTAATGGAAAAACATTAGACATTTAGTTGGCACAAAATGAATAAGTTTTTAATAACTTATTATTCATAAGGGTTGACATTATCAAGCATTATTATAAAATTAAAGGCATAATGAAGGTTAAATTATATTTGCTTGGTGACTTGCTATAGTAAGTCAAAGTTACTTAAGAGATCACTTAAAGGGTGTTGTCCACATATGGCAATCGGATCCTTCCCTTAGCACAACCAAATGAACAAGGTTTCTCAATTATGCGTTGTATGGTAAATTTTTTTTATATAGTATAATGCATACAAAAGCGATAAGAAGTATATTGTTGATGGCATATATTTTATTAAGGAATAATATTGAATTGTCTTTGGTAAAAGGCATGTGTCTTGGACTTCTCAAATACACTTGGTAAATGGCACATTTCATTCTTATGGAATCATTATAAGAAGTGCTCGGTTAGGGCACAAGCAGCTTAGGGTTTGCAGTGGCAATCATGGATTCGATGGGTTTGTGACAAGACAATGCTGGAAAATGGTTTCATAATTCAGTCAACTCATATTCAGGCAAGCGGATGGAATTTTTGAGTGAGCATGAAAGTTTTATTTTTACCCTCAGATCTCGACATATTGGTAATATTGTTTCTTAATCACTTTATTTTGCTTCAAAGCATAAGTTCTAGTTATGACTTTCGTTAAATCTTGTTACCAATTAATAAATGGTCATGCTTTGTGGGATTATGTTTTCAGTTTTTAGTTACTTTGTAACCCTAGTTTGGGTTTTTCTGTTGGTTGTGTTAAAGTTTCTTTCATTACTCTCGTTGAGAAAACTACAACTTGATCATTATTATTTGTTAAAGAGGAAATCAGAATAGTTTTGATAAAGATAGTCGGTTTGATATTCAATTTATTTAAAGACAAGTACATTTTGTTATTGGCAAACAGTTATGATGTTGGCAGATTGTTTTCAGGACTGTGAACACTATATTTGCTTTGTTGAAGACATTCAAAAGGTTGAATAGAAAGCAAGATTATACTCTATTGTTGATTACAAAGAAATACCGGTAGTTGTTGATTTTATACTCTATTAAGAGTTAATTTTTGTGATATTTATCCTTTGAAATTGTTATGTTATAAATATCTTGAGTAAATGTAGAGATGTGTTTTTGAAAGGATTGTGCACAAAATAGTAAAAATTACCTAGTATACTATATGTTTTAAAGGTTCCATCTTATGAATCTTTGGGACATATACTATGTTAGTGTAAAAGTTTTGTAATGTTTTGTAGAGAAACAAAGTGATCCTCTGTAGTTGAATTATTTTTGAGAAATGTATGATGAAGTGTATGCCAATGAGGTTGATGTTTGTATGCCAGTGAGGCAAATGTGTAACCAGTGAGGTTCTTTGGTCAATGAGGCCATTTTTTGTCAGTGAGACATTGTTTTATTGCCAGTGAGGCATTTGAAATCTATCAATGAGATAGTATTGTTAATGAGGCATTGTAAACAGAAAAATTTTCAGATTAAGCCAGTGAGGCATCATTTCTGGAGTGGTTTTTCTACCCGTAGAGCGTTTTCCACTTGTCAAATTCTTTGTCTTATGGTCTCATTGATTTGATGTGGTAATTCTTCAAGATTGTGATAATGTTTGGTTTTCTTTAATATTTCTTATTTAAGTTCTTTAATGAGTGCATTCAATTCATGAATGTATTTATAATTGAAATTTTAAGAGCACAAATTACTTGATTCCTTTTAAAGACAAAAGTTAAAAATTTTCTAAGACACTAATTCACCCCCCCCTCTTAGTGTCTTCTTCACTCCAACACACCAAAAGGCTAAAAATTATAAGTGCCCAATAACATTGTTAATTGTATATCCCTCATTCCATGCACCTATAGAAGTAGGCAACTCAATATAGCAATAGGTAAGCATGAAGTACATGAAGATTCCTAAATTTAAAAAATTGATAGGGTGGGTGTGAGAGGCTTGCATTCTCTTGGAAAATTTCATAAAATCATAATTTCATGGAGAAAAAATTTAAATCTAAATAAAAAAGATACCATGCTTAGAGGTATCTTTGAGGGATCACCAAGATAGTCATAGCTAAGAGGAATTCTTGTAAGGCTCAAGTTGGTGGGGTAGCTAATTGCTTAGTGATGGAGGATATGCATTCCATCTCATCTTGTAGTAAGTGACACATTCTCCATTTTGATATTTAAACGTATATAAATTAACAGAGTATGGTGCTCAATAATATGCCTCTAGGATTTCCAATTAATAGAGGATTGTAGCACATCAAGGAGTTGGAACTAGGATCTAAGCCTATCATGATCATTCCTTACCACCACCTAGGGATTACAAGGATAATTGGAGAAGCTTGTTGAGGAGTTTTTCTAAAATTAGCCACATAAAATCTAGCCCACTTGCTACATCAATAGTCCTTGAGAAGGATGAAGGTGGCACCATAGATATGTGCATCAACTATGGAGCAATTAACAAGAAGATAAATATTTATTCCATTTGTAGGATCGATGAGTTCATTGTTGAGTTTCAAGGGGTAGTTTACTCATTAGAGATTAATTTATGATCAAGTCATCATTAGATCTATATGCATGATGATGATGTACAAGACAATAGTCAAATATCATTTGGAGCACTTTGAGTTCTCAGTTCTATCATTTAGTTTGACCAATGTACTGGCCACTTTCAAATCTACAAAGAGTTAGGTAGATAAAAAAAATTGGCTCAATCCTCTCTAAATTGGCCACATGTTACCACACCAAAATAGATGAGGAGACTCTTTGGTATATGCATATAATGTAGTAGTTTTGTTAAGGTTTTTCATAGATACAAACCCCCTTAAACATAACAATGAATAATATAGATTTTACATGAATGGATACACCAAAATAAGTTGATGAATATGATGTTTCAAGAGAGGAATTTGGATCTATTATAATGTAAAAGGGGGACCTCACATCAATTGAGAGTAGTAAGCTAAAATATTCAAAAAGGGGTTTCTCTATGAATGACAAGGAGATGTTTTCCATCATATATACTTTGACCAAATACTAACAAAACTTGGTTTTTGAAAGATTTAAGGTGGAAATGAATCATACCAATTTTAAATTCCCCTTTGGACAAAATGAATTACATGATCAATAAGAAATGTGGGTCAACAAGATCCAAGTCTATGATTTTGAAGTTGTTCCTAATGTTTTGTCTAAGGTTTTTATCATGGTAGAATATGCTAAGAATAATTTTGATGGTAACATCTTAGATGGAAATGTGAAGGATGAAAAGTATATGATAGCAGGTGATCACAATTTATTTATGGATAAAATATTTTTAATGCCTAGGTATAAGATGAAGCTAAATATTCTAAGATTTTTGTATGTTGTACTTATGGTGGGATAGTCTAGATCCTTTAATACTTGTAGGAAAATAAGGGAGATATTCTCTTGGGATGGATTTAAGGATGATAATTCTAAACACATTAGGGATTACCCCACCTACGAAAAAAAATGAATTCAAGCATGTTTTTCCTCTAGGTTTACTACAACCATTGATTATCCCTAAACAAGGTTAAGAGAGTGTGTTCATGGAATTCATCATGAGACTCCCCAAGGTACACGATAAGTATTGAAATCATGTTGTGGTGGATAGATTGCAAAATTATTCTTACCTCTTTGCTATTTCTTCAAAATTCATAGCACATGATGTGGAGATTTATTTTTTAAAGAGGTGTTTGGATTATATGGTTTTCCTAAAAATATTCTTAGAGATAGGGATATCATATTTCTCATATCTTTCTAGCAAGAGTTATTTTTATTGACTAGTACCGAGGTCACTTCTAGATATAGTTACTACACAAACAAGTGGATAGGGAAAGTCACTTAATATGTGGATTTAAGGAGACTTGACAAAAATTTCTACATGTCAATGGGCAACATGGATAATAGTTACACTTTGGAGATTGTTACTACAATGCCACTCATAATATTCTCATTAATAAGCTTCCATTTATGGAATTGAATTTTTGATGCATTAAATCTCAATGATTTAGGGTTCAAAAATAGTAGAATTATATTTATATGAGTAATAGATACCATCATTGTTACAAGGGTGAAGAATTTTTTTTATTTCTAATCATTTATAAATATTCTTCTCATATGAGCATCAACATAAGACCAATGCAAGCTCTTGCAAGCACAACCATGAGACTATTATCATCTCCTTTCAAGAAACTACACTAAAAAACACCTATGAAAGACCAAGAGTCACAACTTATAATTATAAATTATATTTCCCATTGGGATTTGAACTTGGGTCTCCACATTGAGAGCTCAATGCTTTAACCAGTTAATCTCAACCCCTTGGAAACAAGGGTGAAGAATTTAGGAAATAGGACCATTACAAATTATCTAGTTTGTTGGAGGAATTTTTTTATAGAGGATACCATTTGGGAAGAATTATAAAAGTTGGGGTGGCTATATTTATAATTTCTTGAGGACAATCAATTTTTGGAAGGGAAAACTTGTGATGTTCTCTTTCTAATTTATTCAAGTTTGGGAGTGTGTGGTTCACTTTTTCTTTGGTAAAGATTTTAAACTTTTTGATACTAACATACATTGAATCTTATTTCCTCGTTCCATCACTTCTCCATTCCTTCTCTCTCATAGAACTTTGTAATTCTATATTTTTTTCACCTAGCAACCTAATTCCCTAACCCCCACTTCTTTGCTCACATGTTCCTCGTTGGAACTTCAAGGCTTTTGATGATATCCTATCTCTATGAAAGTGTTGGTGAGGTATCTTAACCCCTAAATAATCATACCCCAATTGTACTTCTCCTATCACCCTGTCATTCATTGGACCCTTGTCATATTAAATTCTAGCACCCTAGAATCCAATTCTTTGAACCCTCAATATCAAGCCTTCAAAGTTTTATCTTCTTGCTCTTTGGTCATGCATTCTATAGATTCCCACCTTTATACATTCCCTTTCAAAAAATCTTTCCATTTGAAACATGAGTTTCATCTATCATCATGGCTAACTAGGGATGCAATAAATGGCCTCAAATTTGAATATTATAGAATCATGGAAAAAATTTGGCCCATTATAGAACTTCAACCTCTATATAAGGTGGGTAGCTTCATTAGTTTGTATCATCTATATTTATTTTCATCAAACCATAACACTCATTTAAGCATGTATATTTGGTTATTAGATATAAGGATGAAATCCCGTAGGTTTTGGAGATTAGTGGACAAAATCCCATTGTTTGACTAGAGTTTGGAGGATGAAACCCCTTTGGATTCCTAGTGAAGCTTCATACAAAGGTTCCATATATGCTTCAAGATAGAGGCTTTCAATAGCTATAAATATTTTGACATTTGTGTATTTCATCATATATTATTGTAGAAGAATATATTTGTAATCATTTGAAAATAAATGTATTTAAATGAAGTATTCAATTTTAGCCGGTAATTACATGTGAAAATATACTATATGTGTTGTGGATATTTTATATCTAAGAATTTAAAACAAATAAGTATCACAAGTAGTTTAGATATTAGTATTTTATATGAATATTTAGCTAATGGTCATTACATTAATCCCTTGAACTATTGTTCTTCCCCTTGGATAAATTTATAGATGTGGATTTGACCTAAATCACTTCCATAATTGTGGATTCAAACCTTTCCTTTTTACATTTAAAATTAAAATTTATTTTTTCTAACCACATTACTAGCCATTATGAGATAATTTAGCTTAGATTATGTTGAATTGCATGCTTATTTGTTGTATTTAAGGATATTTATTTACACTTGAAATTGTCAAGAAATATCTTCTACAAGTTATCAAGGAAATTTGATATAAATTTGACATGAGAGAATGTAAAATTTAATAGAGAACTACTAGAGCACATCATCCTAGGTTTGTTCCATTATTGTTTACTATCCTTAAATATTTTGTTTAGAATTATAAATCTAGTTTGCTAGGGGTTTGGCTAAGAACATAAACCTCACAGTCTAGTAGATTCCCTAAAGGTGTTGTGAATACTACTTTTTCTTACATGTAAACATACAATGTAGGGTTTGCATTCTTCTAGATCAAATCCGTGAGCATCAATTCAAGTCTAAGTGTAGATTTAGGTCCACACACATGGATTTGAGCCCAAATAGGATATAGCCAAATTTATGGGTTAATAAATAGCTCATGAATTTATAAAGCCTAGTGACTGCACTTCTAACACCTAGACATAGAATTCTACAACAATATCAAAGCTAAGTACCCTTACAATTAGTTTATTTAAGTTACCACATTTTATTTAAATTGTAATTTTCTATGATCAATCCAAGCTTTATAATCTAGATTAATTTGTTGGTATTTTAAATTATATTTATTTAATTACACTAGGTATAATTAAACAAAAAAAAAAAAAAAATCTTTTTTGGTGAATTCAACTTATTGTACAACGTAGAGTTTGGAGTTAAGTTTTATTCCTTCTTAATTAGGGTTTTTTTTTTGTTTTGTTTTTATTGTCATTCATCACAATTTGATAGGGTTTGGATCAATCCTTTATTTGTGTATCATTGATTTATTTATAGAGGTTTTGAGCCTTTATTGCATAATCTCTTTGATCCTTATCCACCCACCCTTGAATTGTTCTTTTTTGCTACATATTTTATGACGGATTCACATATATCCCATCACATTCAAACGATATTTATGCGTTTATCAAAAAAATTGATATGTTAATATAATATGGAATATTTGATCCTATTGTCCTTGATTCCCTCATGTTATTTTATCATATAGATGGGACTATGCTATTTGTAGAGGTGTTCTAATTTATTTGTACTATTTTCCTCTTTCACAAAATCATTTATTATCTTTCATTCCATCATGGATACTCTCACTTCACTCATCCACAACTCTTATGATACCATCTTTTATAATAGTGATAGTGATGTGCTTAAGTCCACATAATTTAATTCATGATACACATTTTGTGATTGATACTCATTGTGTTCCCTTACTCTATGGATGATATATTATATGAAGAAGTTACATCTTCCTTACACATTATATAATTATTGTTGATGATATTATACATATGGATTATGCATATCTATGTTTTAATCTCATATCAAGTAATATTTCTATTCCTTAACTACCACACCAAGTCAATATAAGGTTGAGCATGTAACTCATCAAACATATAAGGTATGTGATGTACTTGATCAACTTAAGAATAATCCCACCAAGGTATCTCTTTAGGATTTAACACATTCATCTAAAATATATAGGAATATTTTGAGGTAAAATTAACTAAAATCATCATTCTATAGAACATTACTCCCATTAAAATATTACCATTTTAGACCCAATTCATCAAGATAAATATAAAATTTCTTTTTGGTCTCATGAATTCCCTCCCACCCATTTTATTCATGAATATAGCCCATTGCATATTATGATTAAACATGAATGTATTTGAATTAAATTAGCCTTAGTGGGCAATGGACATGGTTTATATATTTGTAGCAAAGACTTCTTGTAATGAAATAATTGTTAGAAATGAAGGTAAACAAATACAATATGAAAATATAAAATTTATGTTTAAAATTTAAGAAATTTAATTTGTATGATACCAATGGATATTTAAGGAAATTTAAATTATCAACAAAAAATAAATCAATAAGTATAAAATAATTACACTGAAATGGTGAGAAAAGGGATTCCTAAAAAATTTATGATTGTGAGATGTTTATAAAACCTTAGGGATCTTACTAGGTTCCTTTCCCCATGGATTTCATTAGGAAAGAGATCATAAGGAGTAAATATTGACTTTCAACCTCAATGGTGAGTCAACCAGACGTAGATCTCAATCCTTAGGACAATAGGACAGATGTGAAACTAAACTGAAATAATTTGAAGCACTCTAAATCAATGAACAATAAGACCTATTACCTAAAATGTAGATTCTTGAATGTACATAAATGAAAATGACAGTTTGTAGGAAAATTTGGGAATGGTCTGATGGCATTTACCTATCATAAAAAGTTATTTTTGAGATTTGTTGGGGGATTGATTCACCCCTAAGAGAATGGGTCCTTCTTAGGGCTTCCAAAATAGCTTTTGATAGTCCTCTAATTTTGAATCTTAGCTTTCATTTGACATAGGTCCCACTTTTGGAAAGTCAAAAATAAATTCTACAACTTAGTTTTCATGGCTTGACAACAATGATGAAAACTTGTGCAACAATACAAAATTTCTTCTTCAAGATCTCTTCAATTCTTCATCAACCTATAATCTGCACATGCACAAAGAGGAAAAATTGTTCTGTTTGGTTTGGGGGTTTACCTTAGTCAAACCCTAAGTTTGGTAATTAAACCTTGATAGAAAGATAATGAAAAAGGAGAAAGAAATGATGAGTGAACAATGCTTGCTATAACTCACCATGCCTTCAATGGATTCCCTTAGAGGATTGAAGTTAAACACATCACTCCAAGGAACTTGATCTTGCTTTTATTGATGGATTTGGATACTTGAAATGCTTGGATTCTTTAGGTTCAACAATGCATATTAGTCTTCACAAGATGACATGAACACACATAGACTTGAACATGATGCTAGGATCTTGATTGTTGCAACAAGTGACTGATAAATATTCTCTTGAATGCTCTCGACAATAATATTTTCTCTCATGAAGTATTGATAATATATGTTATATTTAAAATGATAAAAATACTATGTATTTATATGTGTTTGTCTAATTTCCCAAAAAATACATTCCAAAAGCCAACAATTGCAATTTAAATTTGAATAATTAAAATGCCACCAAAAATATTTTTAAATGGGTCTTGGCACTTAAAGGTGACCCATTCACCAATGGGCGGATGGATCATGGCCTATAAGTCCAAGACACACATATTCCATGATGATTTAATTATTGATTGCATTTATTTAATTTTGGTTCTCCTTCCATAAAACGGGAAAAATAATGCTTTGTAATGCATAATTTGGCAAATTAGAAGCTTAATTAAGTCCAATTAATTAAGGAACCCAAACATAGTGTGAAATTATAAAGGTATACAATTCCCTACACTACATACACAACATACTAAATTTATGTGGAGAAAACAATTCAAGTTAAAAAAAATCACCAAAAATGAGGTCGAGTCTATAGTATCTTGAAATAAGAATACAATATAATCACACTCTTCTTTCTTGCATCCAAACTGATAGCATTTGTGTACTTGTGCAACCTCACACGTTTCTACCTTCTTAAGAAACTATTTCATAGTGATGAATTAAATTATTTTAAATCCATAAAATATGCCATTCAAACTTGGGAAAAAATCAGGGAAACAACTTTAAAATGCTAAATCAAGACTCTTGAAAAAGTCATAGTTGATAAAAAAAAAATCTCTTTTTTGGGTTCCTAGATTGTCAATCCCTAGAACATAGGAGACACTCCAAGATGGGTGACTAGTTTGATCATATCACCTCTTCCTCATAATTAGAAGATGCTTTTAACTAGTAAATAATAAATAAATAAATAATATTTTGATTGAATTTCACATCCCTTATGATAGCATTTACAAATAATATCTTAGAATAATTAAATACATAAGATTGACAAGATTGGTGGCACCTTAATCCTAAAATTCTCCCACTTGACATCACAAATTGTAAATAAATTCATTAGAAATCATAATAAAGTAGATAATAAATGAAGTGTGTACCCTCCGAGCACACCAAGTGAACTTTTTTGTGCTCACGAGGTTGGTAAGATAATTTACAACATTCTCCCAAGTGTAAATATTCTTCAACACAATCTATCCATTTGCAACCATTTCCCAAAAAGTGTTATTAAACATCCATATGATTAGTTTGAGCATGATACATACTATTTTTTTCTAAACAAAATACACTCTTGTTATCACAACCAATATGAATTAAATCCTACAATTAAAACTAATACCTATGCATAATATTTCTAACTTTACTACCTCCTTAGAGACATGGGTAGCAAACATATACTCTACTTTGGTAGTGGATGAAGAAAATTTGGGGTTGTCTCTTACTCATCCAACTCATATTTCCTCTTAAAAAAGTAAATACATACCCACCAATGGACCTTCTACTATGCAAGTCACTTGCCCAATCTACATCAACAAAAAATTGTCTTCTTATCTATATAGTTAGTACTAGAATAAATCAAACAATAATAAAAACTACCATGCAAATATCTTAAAACCATCTTTCCAAAATTGTAGCTCTCTCTACTAGGGTTAAACATAAACCTTCTCAATACTTCCACTACTTGGGAAATATCTAGCCTTGTGCAAACTATTGCATACATTAAAATTACTACAACACTAACACATAACACATTAGACATATCCTCAGAATCATCCATAGTTTTGGAAAACATATCAAAATTAATGTCAATGTCAACAAGTAAAGTAGTTATAACTAGCTTATAGTCTTGCAAATTAAACCTATACAAAATAATATCAACATACTTTGAGATAACCAAAGATTTTTGTTACCTCAATCCCTCCTAATTTTCATTCTTAATATGTGCATTTCCAACCCCATATCTTTCATCTTAAATGAAACTAAAATTTGAGAATTCAAGTCACTAACCATAACCTTGGTGTTATTGAAAAACAACATATATGAGGTAACAATTAATATATGATAATCAATATATCTAATGTAAAAATAGTGATCCTCTTCGCTTCTTATAAAACCCAACTTCAAAAAAATGAATAAAATTTTGTAAATCACATTTTAGTTAATTATTTTAAACCAGATAAAGAACTATTTAATTTGTAAAGAAATTATTATTTTCCTTTTTCCTTAAATCCTTTTTGTTGTTGCATATAAATTATATCTTCTAAATCTCCATAAAAAATGTAGACATAACATCCATTTGCTCAATTTCAAAATAATAAGTAGAAACTATGGATAAAATAAATCTGATAATAAATAATTTATCAACAGGAGAGGGTATTTCACCAAAATTATCTCCTTCTATCTAGGAGTAGCCCTTGGCCACCGATCTAGACTTGTACCTCTTCAATGAATTATCTAATCCAAATTTTATCTTTAGATCCATTTAAGTCTAGTTACCTCCCTACCTTTGGGCTAATATGCAAGATCCCAAGTGTCACAAGAGTCTAAAGGTATCATCTCCTCCAGTATGGGTTTCTACCAAGAATCACTATCATCTGCTAGAATAACTTCCCTATAGAATCTAGGTTCATCATTAATAATAAGTAAATAAAATACATAATATAAATTTGGTGTGTTATGCGTGTCAACTAGATATTGTTATCTAATGGGTTTTCCTAAGGTGGGAGTAAGGGGGCTTTTCTCTGGTTCTTTTGATTGCTCAACCTCTTTTGTAACTTCAAGATCATCCTACTTAAAACTCCCACCTGAACCATCTTCTTCCTCTCCATCATCAAATTCATCATTTTGTTCTTCCTTATGTGTATCTTTAATGCAAGAGCATCACTCTCCACCCCCTCCCTTGGTCAGTGTTGTTTCCCGTCGGCTGGACTTAGCTTATCGATGAGATGTTCTTTCATGTTCCATCGACATGACATTTTTTTAGGCTCCAGTAGTGCACCGATAGTCTGATGGTCTGATAGTCCAATAGCCCGATAGGTCCTATCGCTTGATATTCCTTTGTGAGGTCGGCGATATCAACATCTAAGCCTACGTATCTAAGGATATCAAAGCCGATAGAGGCATAAAGGGCAACATAATCTCCAATTCCCTGATGCCTCTTATATAACATGCCCGTGTGATTCTCTGATCATCCGATCAATATTGGGGTGACTTCATGCTATCGACGGGACATGGTTGGTCATCCCTATGATGTTCTGATGTGCATGTGTTCGATGTTCTAGATCAACAGGAGTATGTTCTATCGACGAGACCCTCTCTTCAGTCTCCTCGATAGAGCGATAGGAGTGTGAAGCCGGTTGTGGGACCTAGTAGGATAAGGATGATGTGAAGTCATGATGATGTGGGAGACAATGACCTTGGATGAGAAAATGCATGGAATGATGGGATTGGGTAATCCACATTCGTGTTGTGGATTACAATGTGTGACATGGCGATGGAATGATGAACAGAGTGTAAGGTGGATCGACATCAAAATAATGTGATCGGTAGGACCAAGCTTCATCAATAGGGCTCATGAGATGGTCCCAACAATACAATGATAAGATGGAGCAACAATGTGATATCGGTATGACATGGTGATATCGACAAAAGGTGAACTAGAGTCTCACCGACAAGGCGATGCCGATAGTGTGAGCGGTACGATATGAGCAACAATTAATGATGGTAGAATGGCAAATGATATCACGACACTTGGTGAAGTGGGATTCGACAATTCCACATCGTTGTTGTGGAATCCATGTTGATTGGTCAATGATTGAAGCTACAGACAATGAGGTAACTAAACGGTACTATGACGTAGAAAAGGAAGAACAACATGGTTGACGTGAAGGAGAAGCTTGTTGGTGATGATGAAGAGAAGATATATGTACATATTATGAGAGTGCAGTGAAGTAGAAGAAAAGGTGATGAAATAGCTAGCCAAATAGAAGAAAGGGCACTGGAAGAGAGGGAAGTAGCACTGGCAGAGAAGCCAACAAGAACAAGAAATCTCCCTGTAGTTATAATTCTTGAATGTAATGTTGTTTGGAATGAATAAAATAATATTTGTGACATGTGTGTGTCAATCTGTATGTTGTGTGGTCTCTAATTAGGCTGTGTGATTGGATAGCTTGACAAGGCCCTCCGATCATGACTGAACCAAGTGGTATCAAAGCAGGTTATCAAAGTAGGAGATCGCTGGTATGAAAGAGAATTTGTGAAGAGATTCATGAGAAGATAATTTTTTTGTCTTAGAAAGAAATCCTAGAGAGAAAGTTTGTTACAGAAAAGGATTCTATAACTATAGAGGATTTGAGTTCTAGAAGAGGAGTTTGTTGCAAGTGAGAGAAGACCTATAACTACAGAGAACTTGAACCCTAGAGAGAAATTGTTGCAAGATATACTTGTAACTGTAGAATAACTTGTGAGTTCTTGAAGATGTCTTCGGGTAAGAGGAAAAGAAGGGTCATGAAGAGACCAGTGATAATCCCATCCTAGGAAGAGTATTGGGAGAAGGTGAGCAAAAAGAAGCTCATTGAAGAATTGAGAAAAATAGAGGCAAGATTGGATTCCCTTGAAGAGGGGTTCACAAAGAAAGATGCAAAGGAAGTGCAACAAGGTGTATTGGAAGAAGAAATGAGGAGAAAGTGTCCAGAGAGGATACACTCAATGAGACAGCCTGTTCTCTTGGTTTATTTTCTAATGACATGAATACAAGTATGCAGAATAAGGAGAACAAGACCTTGAAGATGGCAAGGAAAGCCAACAAAACAAAGGAAAGGTGAATACAAATTTTGATTTTGATTATGCAAGATAAAATAAGAATTCTAAGGTTAAAAGTATATTAGTGGATCATGGTTATATAGTACCATTTTGGCAAAGGAAATCATTTGCAGCAGGGGTACATGACAAGGTACCTGAGCATGAAGATGATTTGAGATAGGAAATAGAGCCTATGAAGAGAGTAGAAAAAAATTGTGATGTTGCAGGACACAAAGATGTGGTGATGAATTTGAAGAATCCTAAATTTGATGAGCAGATTGGCGAAGACAAGGATGTCACTTTGTTGACAAAGGGGATAAGGAGGATTAGTATCTTCTTGTAAGGAAAAGTAACTGATAAGGGAATGGAAGAGATGTAGATGGGAGGAGATAGTCCCAAGTTTGATGATGGGATTGAAGAAGATAAAGATGAAAGACTATGGAGAGAAGAGATGAGGCTGATCCAAAGTTATTTGGATGCTGAAAGTGAAAAGTTGATGAAGAAATCTGTTGCGCCAGAGGAAGATGGTGCTGGTGAAGAGTAGGCTCATATTTTTCTAATCCTTTTTGTGGTGTTATGTTTGCAAGAGACATATAGGTTGCATCATGATGTCAAGTTTGTGACATCAACGAAGAAATCCTCACACAAGAGGATAAGGAAGGAAAAGTAAGAGAGGAGCTTGTAGTGGAGTCGTTTCTTTATGAAGGCATGAAGGAAAAGAGGTTTCCAGAAGAGGATATATTGATGAATATAGAATTTGTTGCAGATATGGTTGAAGAAGCAGAAGGAGTATAGATAAAATGTTCCTGGGAGAACATATTGATGATGGTAGATGATGGTGGAAAAAGCATAGCAATAGTGAGGCTTGTAGAAATCCTTGTGCAAAAGGATAATGCAAATAAGAGTGGGAAATGGAAGGAGTGTTCTTAGAGGAGGAAAGATTGCAGTGGGTCAATTCCCACAAAGATAGAAGAATGGTGGGGATCTACAGTTTACAAAGAGATCTGAAGAAGGTATGCACAGAAAGAGAAAAGTCAAAAAATGCAAATAGTGAAAGTTCAAAGGCGATAGTGCAAGTATGAAAGAGTAGAGTCGAGGAGACTAAACAATTGGAAAGTGCGGAAGAAGAAGTCAAGATTGAAGGATGCATACATATAGGAGCACATGAAATTTAATCACCTAGGGAGTCTGATGTAAGAGAATCGTGCTCCACCCCCCTCCCTTGGTTGGCATTATTTCTCATCAGCTGGACTTGGCTTATCAGCAGGATGTTCTTTCATGTTCCATCGATGGTACATTCTATTAGGTTCCAACGGTGCACTAATAGTCTGATGGTCCAATAGTTTGATAGCCCGATAGGTCTTATCACCCGATATGCCTTTGTGAGGTTGGTGATATTGGCATCTAAGCCTACATATCTAAGGATATTGAAGCCGATAGAGGTATTGAAGCCGATAGAGGCATAAAGGGCACCATAATCTCTTATTCCCCGATGCCTCCGATATAACATGCTCATGCGATTCTTCAATCATCCGATCAATATCAGGGTGACTTCATTCTATCAACAAGACATGGTTGGTCATCCCTACAATGGTTCAATGTGCATGCATTCAATGTTCTTGATCAGCGAGAGAATGTTCTATCGATGGGATCCTCTCTTTAGTCTCCCCGATAGAGCGATAGGAGTGTGAAGCCAGTTGTGGGACCCGACAAGATAAGGATGATGTGAAGTCACGATGACATGGGAGACAATGAGGATGAGCAAATGCATGGTGTGATTGGATTGGGTAATCCACATTCGTGTTGTGGATTATGATGCATGATGTGGTGATGGAATGATGAATGAAGCATAAGGTGGACCCACATCAAAGTGATGTGTTGATCAGTAGGACCAAGCTTCATCGGTAGGACTCGTGAGATGGTCCCAATGATACAACGATAAGATGGAGTGACAATGTGATATCGGTATGACATGGTGATATCGGCGGAAGGTGAACTAGAGTCTCACCAATAGGGCGATGGTGGTAGTGTGAGTGGTAGGATATGAGTGACAGTTAACGACGATAGAATGACGAATGAGATCACGAAACTTGGAAAAGCAAGATTCAACAATTCCACATTATTGTTGTGGAATCCATGCTGATTGGTTGATGATTGAAGCTACAAACAGTGAGGTAACTGAATGGTACTATGACATAGAGAGGGAAGAACAACACGATTGACGTGAAGGAGAAGCTTGTTGGTGACAATGAAGAGAAGATATATATATATATGAGAGTGTAGTGAAGTAGAAGAAAAGCTAGCAGAATATCCAACCAGCCAGCCAGAAGAAAGGGCACTGGAAGAGAGGGAAGTAGCACTAGTAGAGAAGCCAGTAGGAATGGGAAATTTCCTTGTAGATGTAATTCTTGAATGTAGTGTTGTTCAGAATGAATAAAATAATGTTTGTGACCTGTGTGTGTCAATTTTTATGTTGTGTGGTCTCTGATTAGGCTGCATGATTGGATAGCCTAACAAGGCCCTCCAATTGTGACTGCACCAATCTTCTTGCTTCAATTCAAAATGCATTATTTTTCTCTTCTATATCTTTTGGCTATTTAGGATCAAAAATAGATCTAAGTTCACTAAAAATCACATCTCTAGAACATTCAACTTTTTTTGTTAAATAATTCTAAAGTTTATAGCATTCAATATTTTCACCATATCTAATGAATATGCATTTATGAGATTTGGATCCAAATTAGAATGCTTTTATTTAGACACATGAACAAAATTTTCATACCCAAAAACCATTAAATGTGAAATAGATGGTTTCTTACCTATCTAGACCTCATAAGGTGTTGAATCAAGAGATTTAGAACGAGATATAATAATCAATTAATTAGCAGTACTAATAAATTTTGTCCAAAATCATCTATCTAATTGTGCATCACTTAACATACTTCTAACTCTTTCCATTATAGTTTGGTTCATCTTTTTTGCAACCCCATTTTGTTGAGGTGTGTAAGGAATAGTCTTTTTTCTTATGATACCTACATGCTTGCAAAACTCATCAAATTCTTTAGAATAATATTTTCCTCCATTATCATATCATAAAACCTTTATCTTATGTTCTAACTACTTCTCTAATAAGACTTAAATTCTTTAAACTTAATGAAAAAAACCCATATTTTATCTCATTAAAAAATCTAGGTAAACCTTGAAGCATCATCAATGGACACAAAATAGTAATATTTTCTAAATACAAATTCATATGAATAAATTCTAATTTATTCTTTTGATTTATTATTTCCTAGAGGAAAAGATGCTCTATTTTTTCCCGCACACATAGTTCTTACAAAATTAAAATAATCATTAGAATAAGAGAAACTATCAAATAATGTTTTATTCATAATGGTTTTTAAACCTTTTTCACTTATGTTTCTCAATCTACGGTGTGACAACATAGATGTATTTTTATACTTTTTAGTCACAAAGGTGGATTTATATAAAGTCATAGCATTTAGCCTAAACAAAGCTCTCAATCTTGTCCCTCTTGCTACCACCAAGCTTCTTTCCACCTAATTTAGAGGAGTTTTCTATAGAGGAATCCCACTATTTGTTTTTATCTTTGTATTTCTTCTTAGCATGTCCACTTTTTCTATAGTTCCAGCACTACACTTTGATCCTTTTAATAGGAGTTTTAAATCTACCCTTAGACTTTTCTTTAGGCCCCTTTTGTTTTCTTTTTGATATAATTCTTTCCTTAGAGCTTCCCTTGACATGAAGAGAACTTGATGAGCTATCCATAGTTTACTTTCTCATTTCTCATGACAAAGGGTTGCAATAAGGGCATTCATCTTGGTATCTTCAATATCAATACTAATAGCAAGAATGAAATTATCCCATGACTTAGGCAAAGAAAAAAGAGGTATAATTCATTTATCTTCTTCATAAATCTTAACATCAACTGAAGTTAATTGACTAAAAAATAAGTTAAATGAATTTAAATGTTCAAAAATTGAGTCACCTTTCTTCATTTTCAAAAAAAGGTAAATTTTCTTTTCAAATGTAACTTATTCACTATTCTCTTAACTTGGTATATTTCACCCAAATATTTCCATAACAAATATGTAATGATCTCTTCAAATAGGTTTAATAAAACTATATCAGCAAGACAAATTTGAATTGTACTACATGCTATTTTTTATTTTGTCCCACTTATCTTGATCCATTTTATTGAGGTCCTTTTCTTTTGTTGTATCTAAGCATTGATACATATCTTCAATAAGATCCTCCATTTTTAGCTTCCACAACTCATAATTGGTACCATTGATTTTTTCAATATCTAATGGAGATGTAGATACAACCATGGTTATCACACATACAAATCTATAAAACAAATCAACAAAACTCCCAATGTAGCATAAAAAACCTTCACTCTTCCACCCAAGAAGAAAATTTGGTCAAGATCTCATACCAAATGTTAGAAATGAAGGTAAATAAATATAATATGAAAATATAAAATCTATGCTACAAATCTAAAATTTAATTTATCTGATACATATAGAGATTTAAGTAAATGTATAACAACAACAACAAAGAAATCAAAAAGCATAAGAGAGTTAAATAAAACAATATTTCTATGGATGAAAACCCTTGTGGGTTCCACCAAAAATTAGACCAAGTCTATATTATCTTGAAAAAATAATATAATATAATCACACCCTTCTTTATTACATTCAAACTGATAGCATTTGTGTACCTATGCAATCTTTATTAAGGCATATTATTTTACAATTTATGATAAAATTGCTTTTTTATATTGAATATGAAAATTTACATGTTAGATCATTATTACCTTCATATTATGATTATATACATGATTACTTTACCTTTATATATACTTTTGGTGATGCATTGATTGATAGAGCTAAAAAAATGGTTTACCTCAACTCATCTTATAAATACTTCCATACTTTGTCATATTCTTTCATAGATCACTTTACAATTGGACCTAGATCATATTTTACTCATGAATTTAATTTTTCTCCTTCTAGTGGACCATCTTTAGATGATCTTATGGATTTTTTATGCATCATGAAAATACACCATATTTTGATGGATATCCTTCTCTAGATCCTCTCACACTTTTTCATGTTATATCTTTGCTTTATTGTGAAGAAAATTCTTATGTACACCTTATATTGAAAAAATACATGACCTAGATATCCATAAAGACAAATAATAATATAAATATATTTTACAATATTTACTTGGTATATGTGAAGACAATATGAAAATAGTTAATGATACATATGCCACATCCTCCACCACTATTACACATTACATGGTGCATACATAAACATATACACATAAGGGACATGTTGATCATGATATTTCACCTTATGTGACTACCATGTTGATCAATCACAAGATGACAGTACCAAAGCATTTCATAATCATTTGAAATATGATATTTTGACATATCATTCATCAAGGGGACTTGTGGCACCTTGTTTTAAATAATATCAAATGTGGTGAAGGTATCCATTAGGAAATATATACTTTTAAAAATTTGTGTATCTTTGTTAATTTTCATGAGGATCAACCACTCGCTAATGTGTTCCCATCAAGCTTGAGTGATCATACACTTACATGGTTTATTGATTACCTCATGATTCTATCACTTCCTTTAAGGATTTATCTGGTGCTTTCAAGAGACATTTTCATTAAAATGTTTAGTCTAAGGCATTTATCTCTCAACTGATACAATGTAAACAAAAGGGACATGAGCCAATTAAGGATTATATTTTTATATTCCAATCTTTGGTTATAAATGTGTTGTTGCCATATGGTGATGAGCTTCAACACATATTTATAGATGTATTACTTCTAATTTTTGAGGTCCAAGGTTACAATATGCCTCATCACTCATTTTTAGATTTATGTGTCACTATATGTGAATATGAGCATGCCTTATCAAACATCCCTTTTTGAGGTTAAACATGAAATAAAAGAGAAATCACCTAATTTTCAACAAGATACATATAGAATAAGAAAATAAAGAAAAGGGGAGGAATAAACACAAGGCCATGAAGATAAAATTGATTATTTGTTTGGATGATGACAATATATTGGATATGAATAATAATGATAAAAATGATAAACCTTGTAGATTTATTACATTATCTATGAATATCTCTCTAGCCTATATATCTATATGCCTATATCTTAGAATTCATTGTGACTTTTTATTCCTTATTCCTTTTACAATTTTTCCCCTTTGATTAAAACTTGTTTGTTGTTATTTTCAATGTATTTCACCCTTTACATTTAATGTATATGGTTGTTCTCTCCCAATTGGGTGAATTTTTTTATTATTTGTTCTCTTCTATTTATATATTTATGACCATGATTTCCTTGGCTTTTGCTTTTGTTTTCCACTTGGGTTGACCACTTGCCTTTGTTTTCCCTATTTACCTTTTGTATTTTATCCCCTTATGCTTTATGTCATTTTTCCATTTCTCATGTTGAATCCTTGCTTCTCATCCTAGATGTGTATGCTTTTTCTTGTTCCTTAGTTTTTCATGACTACTTATTTTCAATTGGTCTCGTATTATTATATCATATTTTAGAGCTTCCATTTTGATCCTACATTTCCATATCACACTTTTAGCTCCCTTTCCTTTAGGGATGTCATGCTTACCCATTACAAACTATGCTTCCATTTCCACATCTACTTATTTGGGGTAATCATGCTTTCCCTACCTTGCGCACTCATATTTCCATAACTTTAGAATTTATATTACATCATGAGGAGATCATTTATTTCATTTTACATATTATTATTATACCTTTTACATTGGAGAAGCAATATCTTCCCTTGATATTTTCTACCATACATTCCATATAAACTAACAACATCATGCTTTTTCCCATATAATACCTTGTTCATGCTTACATCCACTAGGGACTTATTGTCTTATATCCACAATTGTGTGCCCATGCTCTTGGATGCCACATAAGAGGTATATGCCACTCTAGTGCTCTATGTACTTAAACATTTTTTTCCAATGAGGCCACACCAACACTTTTACTTTCCCATGCTAGATGAAAAATACTTTCTTTGAGGATGTCTCTAGCCCATATGTGCTTAACTTGCTAGATGGTTACTAGTTATTACATAATGCACATTATTGATATATGTTTACATGATTATATTCTCACATGATTATCTATAAGATGCATTCAATTTCATGTATGGTTCTCTCTCTCGTGTACTTCTTTGCATCCTACATTTACAATCAATTGGAGGGGCATGCATTTTCATGCTACATGCACCTTGTCATCCTATGGACATTGAGCTAAAACAATCATTATATATTTTGAACAATAATAATTTCTTAACTTTACTCATTTCTAATTTTATTAGTTCCTAGATAGTTAGCAAGCTCCTATTTTATAAATATTACTCACATGTGAGACAAAAGCTATTCATTATACACTTTTTCTTTATTTTGCAAATTCCTATGGAGAGAGCATACCAAAAGAAAAATATACAATATCACATATTTGGAGGTTCATTACTTTATATGAACTCTCATTTATATCCTTTGATGTTTGAATATTTATATTACATGCATGTTTGTGAGTGTTACGTACTTTCATAATTTTAGTATTTGCATACACCTTAAAGTGGTTGGAACAATGTAATAATTTTTTTTCATACTTATGATATTTTCCATTTAGTTTTTGTTTATTTTGAGATAAAGTCTTGATACATTTGTATATTAAAAAATAGCATAGTCTTATTAATGCAAAGTTGGGTTGTTTCTCCCGTGTTGTTACTTTTCCATTTATGCACATTCCCACATCTTTTGTTTATACATTATTTATATTTTCCCACATTTTGATGTATTCTTCATTTTTTATTTTTTATGTGCATTTAGCCTACATTTCATTCCCACCTTGATTCTAGTACTTTTTTGTCTTAATAGTTGAAAGATAGTTGTCCATTGTTTTAATCATAACTTACCAATTGTAACTCACAATTATAACTTATTATATGTGTTGGAAGTATAATGATACAATTTGAAGTAGGTTTCTCTCATAATTTGATGGATTGAGTCTACACTTACAAAATCAACCCTACACCCATGAATTTGACCTTTGACATTTTTAAATTCAACTTTCAATTTTGGCCAACTCTCACTCATTTTTTTCTTCCTAAAATCAACTACACATAGATTTGTGTGATTTGTTGTTATACATGTACTTGCATTTAAAGACATTTAATTGCATTTATTTATTCATCTAAGAATTTATTTAAATTATATTTACATTTAGGGAAAGAAACACTTTGATTGGTGTTCTAAAATGAATCTAGATCCACACATTCATTCCAAGAGCATATGGATGGTTGAAGAGTGTTGTTCTCAATCTTTTACCTATGTTTTTCAAGGGTTGATCTAGGAGAATGTGTTATTTTGTAACACTAACAACAATCCTCCAAAAGTATTATTAAATACTACTAGTATTTTGATATTAAAAAAGGTAGAAGTGGAGATGAATCGAGTAAAGCAAAGAGCGTGATTGTGGAGATTACTAGATCAAGTCCATAGATACTCAACATTTTGACGACTGTGGATTTGACCTTGACATGTGAACTTAAACTTCTTAAGAACAAACAAAATTATTTGATTACAAGAAAAACTATAACATGTCATATTTTGTTTCTAATCTCAAAACATTTATATTTCAATATTATAAGATTTTGTTCATTCTTCAATTGCAAAACTAAATATATTTATTTATTACATTTATATCTATAATCTAACATTTAATATTTCAATTTTCTAATATCCACTACCCACACCTATCAAATAATTATTTTTTATTTATCTTGTCATTATATATATGCATAATAGTATATTACCATAGAATTTTTAAAAAATACAATAAGATTTCCTCTCTTTGTTTTGTTAACGACAAGGGATCCTCTTTCCTCCATTACCCACACCTATCAAATAATTGTTTTTTATTTATCTTGTGATTATATATGCATAATGTTATATGGATCCCACATTATATTACCATAGACTTTTTAAAAAAACAAAAGATTTCCTCTAACTGGCCAACAAATAATTTTGAACATAGGTGGGTAAGATTTTGTGTTTAAAAAACTTGTTATAATACTAAAAGTAAACATGTGTCATCCTTTTAAGCAAAAAAGAGGCTTAAATACATCTTCACTTGTTTGACCTTTTCATCTCCTTCATAGATTCCTTCCATCTTTGTCCAAATATCTTTAGCAAACTTGTAGGTTATAACCTTCACAAGTTTTGAATCAGTAAGACCACTCAGGATTGCATTCCTTTCTTTGTCATTGTTCTCATATGCCTTGATCTCATCATTAGTTGATAGTCCATTTGCAGGAATAGTATAACCTCTTTCAATAGATTTTCAAACACCAAATCCAAGGGAGACTAAGAAAGAATCCATCCTAGCTTTCTAGTAGGTAAGATTTGTTCCATCGAACAAGGGAGCTTTGAGACCTTTCCTGTGTGCTATCTAGATCTACCTCAAGTGGTTAAGCTTCTTCCTAGAAAAAATAGCTTTGATACCAATTGTTAGATGCACAAGACAACTAAGAGGGGGGTGAATCAATTGTATACTTTTAAAACATCAGAAACTCTCATTAACATTTAGATCTACATTAGTTCTTAAACCCTTATCCACCATTAAACCCTTAACATGTATTGTGTAACATCCCTCTAATTAAATCTCAAAGGTTAAGAGCCAAAAAGGACAAGATAATTTTTTTTAAAAAAACATAAAGGATAACATATGCAAAAAGAAGTTTCCAGTACACTAAAAACAACCTCATACAAGGCCAAGTATGGCCTAATGCAACCCAAGGGAGAAAATCAATCTACCCTCCAAAGAAAAACCGGTCCAGAGAAAAAAAGAAAGCTCCAGGGAGAATGCTCTGGAACCTTAGCAGCGCTACTCCGGAACTTTTTGCGCTGCTCTGGAACCTTAACAGCGCTGCTCCAGAACTTATAGCACTGCTCCAGAACTTCCAGCACTGCTCCGGAACCTTAATAGCGCTGCTCCAGAACCTTAACAGTGTTGCTCTGGAACTTTAACAGCACTGCTCTGGAACCTTCAGTGCTGCTCTGGAACCTTAACAACGCTATTTCGGAACCTTCAGCGCTACTCTGGAACCTTAACAGCGCTACTCTGGAACCTTGGCAGCAACTACACATATTATTACAGCAAGTTGTATTGCATTGGAAACTTAACAACATGATACATAAAGAAAGAAAATACATCCATAGCTCTAATTTAACATGAATTAAGAATGAATCCATAAAAGAATTATCATAATACATGTGAGTCCGATGCCAACATCGAAACCCGAAAGCCAAACATAATCATCACATATCTTCTCATTAGACTTATGATTTATTTCACTCTCAAGTGAGTACAATGAGCATAAAGGAATAAGTTGAATACAACAGCATTTACATGAATAAAATACATCATCAAAAAGATAAATACGGAAGAGGGGATGACTCCTACTAGTGCTCCAATAACCTGTACACCTATCCCCAATGGCGGTGGAAACGCCTCCCTACCATGTGGACTCAAAAGAGGCCACCCCACCGTGTTCAGAAATAGTCACAAGGCCCAAAAAAGAAATAGAAAGACAAAGGAAAAGTAAGGCCAACATGGAAGGAAATGCACACAATCAAAGTCACCACAAGAAATGCTCATCCAATATCATGATGGGTACTACTCACGTCTACCAAGGGTTGGATAATAGAGTGCATATCAGATGGAGTGTCATCATGCGTGCTCGAAGGGATGGCACCACATGGAATCAAGTACACCTCTCATAGGGACGAGGAGACTCAATCATGCCCGAATCCACGCCCTGCAGACGGATGACTCAACATTCTGCAGACATATGGGCCTTCTCGAGTGCATCCTTAGCCTTTACAAGTGCTCAAGGCCATGCACGAGGACTCATTATCTTATTAGTGTTTTACCTCATTAATTTTATTTAGTTATCACTTTTTTACTCTAACTCTGCTACTAGTTCCCTTGGCAGCCACTTGCGGGCCTTGGGCCCATAGAGAGCCAGTCCATATGACCACTCTATTACGTAGACCTATGCTCATCTTGTTTAACCAAACGAGGAAACCAAAGAATACTTGAAATGAAAGGAAAGGCCACAATTTCTATCACAAGAACCAATTAAAAATAGCCAACTAACACTGCTGTAAAAGACACATTTAAAGGATGTAACTCAGCAAGAAAAGAAGGCATATAAATCATGTAAAAATTCAAATTGCCTGGATTATGAATCTAAGCCCGACCCAATTCAGATTTGGGCGTTTCTAGGTGAATTCCACCTTTGAATTTTGAGTTTAGGACCAAAATGAAGTGTTGTACAGAAAAATGTCTTTTTCCAAACTATGCAAACAAAAAACACAGAAAAATAAAAGTGCCCAGATTTCAAATCTGTCAAAACCCAATTGAGGTATTGGCATCCCTACATGAAATCCACCCTTAATTTCCATTTTTATGAAGAGGGTAATGGGAAAAAATTAAAAAACATAGTTTTTCTTACAAATTAGGCAAAAGAAAAGAAATAAGAAAGAGCCCATGAAATAGATTTTTCCCGTAAACCCATTTCAAGTTTGTTGGAGATCTACAAAATCAATCACACCAAAACCCCACATAGCAGCAATAACCAATTAAAACAAACCAACATTCAACTCCAAGCAATACAAAACAAAGGCATAAAGGAGTTCCTCAATTTTCAAAGGACAACAATAACCCATATAAGAAAGAAAATTTACTAGCCAAACATCAATGAAGAACAACAGAAAATTACCTCGAATTTCCCCAAAACCGAAATGGCGGATTTACTCAATGGGAAAGGCACGACCAAGCTCCAAAATCAGACAATAAGCAAGAACGGGCAGGCTGATTTCAATAATTTTCTACCCAAAAATTCTTCTCTGAAATCTTCACAATCTCCCAACTCAATCACCCAAATCATAAGGTTCCTTTCACCATGCAAAAACAGCCCTTTATTTCTTCTTTCTCCAAAATATATATCCTCCCTTAAAACAAAGCTCTCTTTCCTTTTTATATTTTTCCCCTCCAAAACCAACAAAAGGGATAAAAAACATTTTTATAAAATTATGCATTAAAGCTCCCCCCAAAAGGAACAACTAATTAAAATCACAAAATAAGCCATATAAAATACGCATGAAATATTAATGAAAACCAAAACCAAATACCTCAATGAGGCAAGCAGGAAAGTCACATATGGTAGAAGGGTGCTCCAGACATTACCGTTAGGTAACCGGATGGAAGACAACAATATGGAAACACTGCCCTACCAGGGTACAGTGGGCTAGGGTAGAGGATATTGGCCTGTGACTACCTCCAGTAACCACCATCAGGGAAAGAGAGTATGCTCAGGCCTATAAATTTAGGCGGAGTCGATACTCAGTACCTGTATCACTCCAATCAAACGTTAAAGTACATGTGATTGAATCATATATCATATATCTAAAGCAGCATCAACCATCAGGAAAAATAGTTGTAATATCATATGCCTCTCGGTTACGAGTGTTATGATATCATCTTTTTCCTATCCATAATCATACAAAAGCAAGGACAATAATGTATACATAAAAATATAAGCATGTAATCCAGCATAATATCTAGCCATGAAAGCATGAAATCCAGCATGAACAATAATCATTTCAACAACATAACAACATATAAACATGTAAGCATGGAAACATGTAATCCAACATACCAGTCATAGAATTACACCTCTCAGGTGTCAATACGAAATAATGAAGGGACGAATAGAGTAAATGCAAAATATACAGTTATCAGAATCCATCAAGGAAAGACCACAACAAAATACAAATATGGGGGTTGTTACATATTGACAAAATGTAAACATTTAAAGTAGTAATGCAAACACATCAAACACATAAGAACACTAGATTTACATGGAAAACCCAAGAAGGGAAAAACCACGATGAGGATTAACTCACTAACATATGAATTGCAACATCGAATACAATGAGGCTCATTGCCAAGGGCTTACTACCTAGAAAGATAAAGAGAGGCTCACTACCAAAGGACTCACTATCTAGAAGAAAGAAAGAAGAAGGGGTGGCTCACTACCAATTTGAACTGCTAATAATGGATCTCACATATGTCAAAGGTACAATTCCATTGAAGCACAAATAACTCATCAAACAAACTAAAATGTAGACACCTTCTTCTCACTACATTAGGAAGTCATAGGCATTAAGGCTCACACTTAGATCAACACACTTGATCAATTTCTCATCTTTCACATCACACACTCTTCACACTCAATTCATACAATAATTCTCTATACATTTATGCCCTCTGCAACCTTAAACATTCTCAATTAGGTCAGCCTTAATGAACAGTATACACCTCAGTTGTGCAATATCAAATAGGTCAACACTAAACACTTCCACAATATAAATAAGTGAATCCAAACCATGCCACTACTTAATTGGGACCCAAATCTATATAAACATGCTTCTCAACACTTCCTTAATCAACAATTATCCTCTGTAATTAGCACTAGCATGCCAAGTCAACCAAACTTGCACTAACACTAACAAGTGACTCCAAACACACCTCTCAAGGTCTGAAAATATCTCACTAACCACACAACAACACTCCACATCATCCATACAACATCTTAAAATATTCCAACATCATCAGAATATTCTACACAACTATTGTAACCACCAGAAACTTAAGAACACCTTCATTTTGTACAACCAAATGTATTGGCATAGATACCCAACACATCAAACAACATTACAGAACAACTCAACACCTGAAACTTCAAGGGAAGGTAGATACAAATATTATAAGCATGTTCCCAAATTTGCAACACTAGAAACTTCATTTTGGAGAAATACGGAGCAATATCATTTCTCCCAGACACCCTATTTTACTAGATAGACATACTATCAAATACATCTTCCATTGAAGAATGATCTAGAACATGAAACTTTGTATATAACACCTCTAATCATGAAGTCCAAATCACATGAGCATATCTTCAACCATGAAGAAATACGGAGAAAAATATTGAATACCCTTTTGTCACATTGAACTTTATTTTATTCAAATTTTCTCAAAAGCACTTGAAAACCAACTGAACCAACTTCATTAGCGACATTACGGTTCATCTCTACAACATGTCTATAGTATTTGTAACACTACAATAATCTTCTCAAACACAAGTTAGACCAACAACCTCTGCAACTATACTGAAGTAAGACATTGATCACAACACCAACAACATTGTGTTGACATTAATACCAACAACTTCAGACTTCCACAACTCCAATGCTAAGGGTTGACATCATCAATACCAACATCATTCTGATACTCTCTTCATACAAGGGGTTGACATCAATGACAACACCTAAGAAACTCGCAAACAACTCAAGCTTCTAATATCTCCAAACTTCCAACAAGTTGTTCTCTCCCAATTGGGGGTATTTCTTATTTCCATTTTCCCTCTTCTATTTATATATTTATGACCATGATTTCCTTGGATTTTTCTTCTATTTCCCACTTGGGTTGACCACTTTCCTTTGTTTTCTCACTTTACCTTTCATCTTTTATCCCCTTATGCTTTATGTCATTTTTCCATTTCTCATGTTGAATCCTTGCTTCTCATCCTAGATGTGTATGCTTTTTCTTGTTCCTTAGTCTTTCATGACTACTTGTTTTAAATTGGCCTCATATTGTTATATCATATTTTAGAGGTTTCATTTTTATCCTCCATTTCCATATCACATTTTTAGCTCTCTTTCCTTTGGGGATTTCATGCTTACCCATTACAAACTATGCTTCCATTTCCACATCTACTAATTTGGGGAAAACATGATTTCCCACCTTGAGCATTCATCTTTCCATAACTTTAGAATTTATACATACATCCTGAACATCATGTATTTAATTTTACATATTATTATTATACCTTTTACATTGGGGAAATAATATCTTCCCTTGATATGTTCTACCATGCATTCCATATAAACTAGCAACATCATGCTTTCATCCATATAATACCTTGTTCATGCCTACATCCACTAGGGACTTATTGCCTTATATTCACAATTGTGTGCTCATGCTCTTGGGTGCCTCATAAGGGGAATATGCCACTTTAGTGCTATATGTAGTTAAACATGTTTTTTTGTAGTGAGGCCACATCAACACTTTTACTTCCCCATGCTAGACACAACATACTTTCTTTGAGGATATCTCTAGCCCACATGTGCTTAACTTGCTAGATGGTTATTAGTTATTACATAATGCACATTATTGCTATATGTTTAAACATGATTATATTCTCACATGATTATCTATAAGATGCATTCAATTTCATGTATGGTTCTCTCTCTCTTGCAATTCTTTGAATCCTACATATACAACCAATTGGAGGGGCATGCATTTTCATGCTACATGCACCTTGTCATCCTATGGACATTGAGCTAAAAAAATCATTATATCTTTTGAGCAATAAGAATTTCGTAACTTTATTCATTTCCTACTTTTCTTAGTTCCTAGATAGTTAGCAAGCTCCAATTTTGTAAATATTATTTACATGTGAGACAAAAGCTACTTGTTATTCACATCTTCTTCTTTTTTTGCAAATTTATATGGAGAGAGCATGCCAAAGGAAAAAATCTACATGATCACATCTTTGAAGGTCCATTACTTTATATAAACTCCCATTTATATCCTTTGATGTTTGAATATCTACTTTACATACATGTTTGTGAGTGTTACATACTTTCATATGCATGATAATTTTAGTATTCGCATACACCTTAAAGTGGTTGGAAAAATGTAATGAAATTTTTTCATACCTACGATATTTCTCATTTAGTTTTTGTTTATTTTGAGATAAAGTCTTGATACACTTGTATATTTCAAAATAGTTTAGTCTTATTTATGCAAAGTTGGGTTGTTTTTCCCATGTTACTTTTCCATTTATGCACATTCTCACATCTTTTATTTATACCTTATTTATATTTGCCCACATTTTGATGTATTCTTCATTTATTATTTTTATATGTGCATATAGCCTTAGACATTTCATTCCAACCTTGATTCTAGTACCTTCTTGTCTTAACACTTGAAAGATGGTTATCCATTGTTTTAATCATACATTTTGAACCATAACTCGCAATTACGACTTATTATTTGTGTTGGAAGTATAATGATACAATTTGAAGTAGGTTTCCATCATAATTTGATGGGTCAAGTCTACACTTACAAAATCAGTCCTACACCCATGAATTTGACCTTTGACATTTTTAAATTCAAATTTCAATTTTGGCCAACTCCCACTCATTTTTTTTCTTCCTAAAGTCAACTAAACATAGATTTGTGTGATTTATTGCTATACATGTACTTGCATTTAAAGACATTTAATTGCATTCATTTATTCATCTAAGCATTTATTCAAATTATATTTGCATTTAGGGAAATAAACACTTTGATTAGTGTTCTAAAATTATCTAAATCCACATATTCATTCCAAGAGCATATGGATGGTTGAAGGGTGTTATTCTCAATTTTTTCACCTATGTTTTTCGAGGGTTGATCTAGGAGAATGTGTTATTTTGCAACACTAACAACAATCCTCCAAAAGTATTATTAAATACTACTAGTATTTTGATATTAAAAAAGGTAGAAGTGGAGATGAATCGGGTAAAGCAAAGAGCGTGATTTTGGAGATTACTAGATCAAGTCCATAAATACTCGACATTTTGACGAGTGTGGATTTGACCTTGATATGTGAACTTAAACTTCTTAAGAACAAACAAAATTATTTGATTACAAGACAAACTATAACATGTCATATTTTGTTTCTAATTTCAAAACATTTATATTTCAATATTATAAGATTTTGTTCATTCTTCAATTACAAAACTAAATATCTTTATTTATTACATTTATATCTATAATCTAACATTTAATATTTCAATTTTCTAATATCCACTACCCACACCTATCAAATAATTGTTTTTTATTTATCTTGTCATTATATATATATGCATAATATTATATTACCATAGACTTTTAAAAAAATACAGTAAGATTTCGTCTAACCGGCCAACAAATAATTTTGAACATAGATGGGTAATATATGTTTAAAAAACTTGTTATAATATTAAAAGTAAAATTGTGTCATCTTTTTAAGCGACAAAGAGGCTTAAATACTCTATGAGGGCTCCAAATTCCACTACAAATATTTTTTTGGTCTTCTTACCCTAATCATTTGCTAAAGCTTTGGCACCATTAAAAAACAATAATAAAAAAAAATATAGAAAAAACCTTCTTGTATGGAATAAAAATAATAAGTAATAAATTAAATTGTATAGGAATATTTGAAGTGGGTCAAAGTTTTTTATCATATTTATATATAGATATAACATGTATTTTTGTAAGATTATTTCTATGACTTTATTTTATTAATATTTTTTTAAAATTTAAGTTGGTTATAATTTTAAGAAAAGGATTTTATTCAATATTTGTTTTTGAGGAAGAGGAATGGTTCTAAGATAATTTATTGTTTTGAGTTTTTTATATTTTAACTTATTTTTTATTGCAAAGTTTTGAGAAGTTAATGTCTATTTTGTTAAATTTGTTTGAATATTTTTTTTGTTATATTAAATTGTATTTTAATTTTTGTAGGATTTGATTTGATACGTAGAGAATATAATGTATCTTATATTAATTTAGAATTTTTTTAAAAAGATGATTAATTAATTAATGTAATTAAATTCTAAATTAACAAATTGAGGTCGAGATTTGAGATATTAAGAAAAAATGGAAATGATAAATAAAAGTGTAAGGTAATGAATTAGTTGAAATTAGATTAATGAGACGTGATAGAGAATGGTGAACTGAATTTAGGATTAGAGTCTAAAGATGAATGAAATATGAGTTTTTTGAATATTGACACTAGACCTTGTCTGTGATAATATTTGATGTGCAATAGTGTCTAATACATGTGATTTTATCCAAAGCGCTAGTTGATTGCATAATCTCATTTTTCACTTTGTATATTTGATTATGAGAAAGGGTCATGCTAAGAAGTACTTTTAGGAGCCTACTATATATAGGAGGCATGAAGCTTCCTTGATGATAGTTTGGCCCCGAGGTTGATTCAACAACATTAAAATAGAGAAACATATAATGTTTGATGCTTGAATGTCCTAAGTAAACTATATTGATGTAAATTAAGACTAATGGAAATTGATTATGTGATGTGTGTGATTGAATGTGTGAATGTAAGATGCTACCGATCAATAATGAAAGTGTCAGAATGATTTCCTTAAATATACAACCCTAGAAATGTATTTTGAACCTTTTAGTGTGCATGTCGATGAGTAACAACTATTTCTTGGGATTGTTAGCTTTGGAATCAAGAAATTTAAAAATTTAGAATGTGGGGAAGAGATTGTACCTACAATATAATCCAAGAAAAGAAATAGCTTGAGAATTAGGTCAATGTTGTTTTGAGAGGGATAGCTAAACATAAAGTAGTGAGGGATTCATGTTTAAGGTTAGTAAATGTTTTGAAAGAGCCAAAATGAGTTTTAAATCCACACATTAATAGTTTTAAAAAGGTATAAAACATAGAGGTAAAATTTTGAAGTATGCACTTTTCTCCTCCAGAGTTTATCTTTACTTTGATGTGGTTGCAAAACTAAGTGAACAAGCATGCTAATGTATAAGTGAAAGTGATAGTTGTGATAAAAGGATGTGTAATTTTTGAATCTATAAAATTAATGCACCAAAACAAGAGTGCATTTCCTTTGTCCATGTTATGCAAAAACATCTATTGGGTCTATCATACCATTGAAGGAAAAGTATCAACTTGTGAAATTATGCATACACTAGAAATTAAATTTGTAGTAATGTAAGATTCAATGCACAAATCCAACCACATGAGCTTGGATCTAGGTGAATGAAAAAATTGCAATAGAAAAAGCATGGAAACAATAAGAGTTGCATTAAATCATGAGAATGTCATTCCAAAATAAAGGAAATCAATACGTAGAACCAACCAGATCAACCACCAAATAGATGCATGAATTACCTATTAATAGGAATTTTGAGGATGCATGACTTAAGAAGATGACATGTCTAAAGGTCATGAGTTTAATTGTTTATCATTAAATTAATTAACTTAGTCTAACCAAGAGTTCAAGATTTGGAGTTCTAATTAGTGGATTAGTTAACTCAATATAACTAAGAGGTCAAGGTTTGAATTACCAATTAGTTGTCCAGTTAAGTTAATTTGACTAAGATAGAGGTGACGTTGACTACACAAAGGTGGGGACCTAACTACCATTAAATATGGATTGATGAGGTAGTGGTGGCACTTGTGTACCTCAATTGAAGGTGTACACATGTCATTATTAACTATCTAGGTGAGGATAATTAAATATTCCTAATATCCTAAGAACTTATTAATTAGGTAAAATATCACACTTAGGATAGAAACATATCCAAGGTGAAGAATGAATATTACACCAATAAGTAACATACCCCTTGAATTGTATAGTGCCCACAAATTGAGGAGAAGAGAAAAAGTGAAAATTAAAATTATCGCTAAAAAATTCAGCATGACAATTGAGCATGATATGTAAATGTGAAACTTTCAGTGAAGATTGAGTATGATAATTGAGAGTGATATGTAAAATAAAATGTGACTTAAAATTGGGTTTGGTAATTGAACATAATTTGTAAAATAAATTGAATAGAAAATTTATGTATGAGAGATACTCACTTATGTGTTTGATCAATATGAAAGATGCCCCCACTTCCCCCTCCCCGCATACATAGAACCTAAAAAATATATATTTCCCACAAATGGTAAGATCAAATGACAGAATGAAAGAACATGAACATATCATTTGCAAATATAATATGTAATATGTATTAAGAAAGAAAGAAAGTAATAGACATGGGAGAGATGTTAACCAATACTTTTAGTAATACATGGATATATCAATACTTAAAAAAATATTTTTAGGTGGTGCCCTCAATATTATATGTTAGAATATTTTTTTTTAAACTAATAAATCAAAAGTGAGGAGTACAATGGGTGAGACAAAGTTACTCTATAACATGAGTAAATATTTGGGTGGTGTCTTCAATTGCAATAATTGATTAAAAACAAGTAATGGGTCAAAAGGAAGAAAACATAATTAAAGTAAATCTAATATGAATAAGTATATCACATGCTAATACCTTGTCAAAAATAATTATTAGTCAAAGGAAGGAAAATGTATTGATGATTGTAAAGTATACGTTAAAAATTAGGTGGAAGTTTGGCCTCATGGAAGTTTACATTTATGGTGAAGGTGTTCTTTAAATGGGAAAGGCTTTTAAAGGTACAACTATAATATTAACAATTTATTAAGTTTGTAATAATGTTTAAATGTACGATTAGATTGATAGATATTAATATCTATAGTTTTGTTAGGCAATATACATTTATATTATTTAAAAATTATTTTATGTACTATTTAAGTAATAAGACTATAAAAATTATGTCTATTGATCATTTGATAGTGCTTTAGGTATTATTAATAGTTTTGTAAGAATTTTAGGATGTGATCATATTACAACTTCAAAAATATTTTAATTTATTAATATTAATGATTTTTAAATATTTTCAATAGTGACACAATAAGTATTAATCATAAGAAGGAATAATTTATAATTTACTTTTGAAGACATGTATTTTTTGAATGACACTAATTTTTTAGGATATATTATGTAGTAAGCCACATTAAAAATATATTATTTTTAGAAATTAAAAAAACACTAATTGAATATACGTGAATGTTTGATGTTTGCTTATTGTCATAATTTATTTATACAATTATAACATGTGTATAATATAGGCATTAGATACATAAAGATTGATGAAGAAAAACAAATAAATAGCAAAACATGTATCATACCAACATGAAATATATGGTCATACTTTATGGGAAATCATATTAAAAATTTACATTATAGTCAGTTGTATGAACAAAGCATCATATTAATGATATTTTTACACAATTTAAATTACGTGGACAATTTTTATTTTTTTTAAAAGCATTTAAAAATATAATTTATGAATTGGTGCAAGACTGTAATAGATTCTCATCGATAATTTGGCATCAAGGCATCATGAACAAATTAGGGACAAGAATCAAACTATATTGAGATTATATTAACATCTCAAATGAAAATACTTGGTGCATACTTTTAAAAATTGAACTAGCTTCCTAATTTCATTATTTTGGCACTACCATGGAAAATCTTATTTTCTATTAACATTGACAAAAGTGTGATAATGTGTTTCTATTAAAGGAAATGCATAAATTATTCAAAAATATAACTTGTGATTGTAATTAACTGAAATGTTTTCTTCACACTCAAGAATAAAATATTTTTGGTGCATTCCAATTTTTGCATTAGTTACTACATACAGTGTTGACATCTCAAGAATAAAATACATATAATATGACGAAGTGGGTTATCCTATAGATATTGATTACAACCATATCAACCAAACACATATATGTGACATGTTAGGGGATAATATTTTTATTACAAAACCCTGAAATATCAATTGAAAGACATGTTGTTCCTTGCACACATATGTCCCATTTTTCTTAGTAAAATATGGACCCCCTCCTTTTGCTTCTTTTGCTATGTTTGTTTTCTTGCTTTTGGCTTGTTTTATTTAGTTTTACCTTTGAGATTTTTTCCTTGTGTTTATTTTAAGGATTTTTTCTTTTTTCAAACTTTCAGAGTTGATCATCCTAGCATGACTATAAGGAAAACTCTAAAACTCTTACCCTTTTTGTAAACTAGACTTGTTAGGGGTTTGTTACACCACCCTTGTTGGACTTTCAAAGTCGTTCATCCAAGCATGACTATCAAATCAGCTTGAAAACCTTGATGCCATGGATGTGATGTCACCCTAACATACCTCTCATCTTTGCATTAATGGTGATTTCCCATGTGCCATTTTCCATTTTGTTCTCATTGTTTTCTCATGTTGAATTTTTTGTATGTGCTTGTATGAGATCTAGTGACTAGTTTTCTTGTTGGGTCATGTGCCTACAAAGAAAGCATGGAGTGTTTGTCTTCAACCTTCTCATTAACTGTCTTTGTCATTTAATAAGTAGGGTATCCTCCTTGGACCATTAATGATAGACCTGGGTAAGTGCATGGATATGTGACACAATTTTGGCTCTTAAGATGCCACCTTTTTTTTTAAATCAGTAAAATCTGATTTGCACGAGAAATTGAAGATAGTTATGCTCAAAATTTCAAGATGCAGCAAGAACAAAAGTTGAAGTGCTCCGAGTCTAGTTTCTAAGCTACTAAATTTTTTTGAAATTAATAAAGATTAAGGGTCTAAAAAATGAGGGGCCCAAAACAAGTTATTTTTTATCAAAAAAAAGCATAGCGCTTGAGGGCTCCCCCCTTTTTGATTAACTTTTTTTTAGAATTTCAAAAATCCCAATGGTGAGAAATTAGCTAACACCATGTAGTTTATCCTCGTTCTTTCAGATAATTTTTTTAATGAATATTCAAAGTGGACACATCCTGAAAAGCTAAAATTTGAGCGTGCTCCCCCCTAAATTTTTTGAAAACTAATCAAAAATTGATTATTTTTTTCATCATGTGTAGAATGGAGTCTAGTTTCAAAAATGTAATTTTTTTCACATTTTGATAAATCAGTAAAAATTTATCCTTAAACTAGCACATGTTGGTTTTTGACCAAAAACGGAGGCATTTACAATAGAAGCCGCAAATCAAAACCTTAACTAAATCAAAATGAAAAAAGAATTATATATTTAGATAGCTAAGAGAGAGGTCAATGTTATCACGATTTTTTTTATAAACTTGCATTGAAAGACATGCAAATGAGATGGGGAGCATGGATGCAAATATGAGGAAATTTGGCAAACCCTATCAATTAACACATCCAATGCAAGCCATATCTGTCTCTCACTCTCTCTCAGGTACATCTCTCTCCCCCCTCTCTCTCACAGATACACTCCTTCTCTCTCTCCCACTCCCTATCTCTCACTCCCTCTATCTCTCTCCCACTCTCTCTCCCTCCCACCCCCTTCCTCCCCTCTCTCTCTCTCTCTCTCTCTCTCTCTC
>VDFB02000008.1:129582746-129753432 GCA_007258455.2 Sequoia sempervirens | reverse complement strand
TTTAAGGTTTATGGTTTACGGTTTAAGGGTAGAGGGTGTAGGGTCAAGAGAGAGAGAGGGAGGTGAGGGATTAGAGAGAGAGAGACAAAGAGAGTGAAATGGTTAAGGGTTTTAGGGTTGAGGGTAGAGGGTGTATATTTGAGAGAGAGAGAAGGGGGGGTTGAGGGTTTTAGGGTTTTAGGGTTTACAGTTTAATGGTAGAGGGTGTAGGGTTGAGAGAGGGAGAATGGGGTTGAGGGTTTAAGGGTTTTATGGTTTAAGGGTTGATGGTTGAGGGTAGAGGGTAGAGGGGAGAGAGAGAGATATAGAGGGTTGAGGGTGTGATAGGTCGAATATATGCATTAGAAAATGAGCAGAAAACTAAAGAGTGCAAATAAACACCAAAACAACCTACACCTCAAGATTAGCCTAAGTTGGAATCAACACAAAGTAAGAGCAACAAATGGAACTTTATACCTTGTCTTGAATCGATCATTTGGTTGGCCCTTCGATCTTTGATGTGTATGCTCCTTGGATGGCACAAGATGCAAGCTAGATGAGGATGTGAGGATGGATGGAAATGGATGAAAGCATGAAAATGGCTAAGTGTAGATTGAGAAATAAAATTGCAAGAGTTTGGCTAGCAAAATGATCTCCCCTCAAATGAGAGAAAAGAGGGGGTATTTATAGAGATTTTGGAAATCTTTAGGGAAATGGATGGCCAAGATTGAGCCACCAATGATCAAGATGTAGGGCTAAGGTGAGTTGAAAACTCACAACCCCTCACATCTTGACATGTGGCATGTGATATAGCCCTAAAAGGTGAAGTGGACATGAGGTGGAAGGATAGTACATGACATGGAGGGGGTACAAAGTACCTTGGGATTGGACAAGATCTCCTCATAAATGAGGTACTTGTCCCCATGTGGGTGAGAGGACAAGTGGGGAATTAAAAATTCTTCCCAAATATTCTCATGGGGATGAGAGAAGGAATTTAAAATTCCTTAAATGCATTAGGGGATTAAATGTGAATTAAAAATTCACATGGGGGATGGAGATGCCTTGTCAAAAAATAAAAGCATTGTGGTTGACTCAATTAAGTGATTAGGATTGTGTAAGTATTTGATTAGATTGATTAATGAAGATTAGAAGAGGGTTAGATCTCACATATGACTTGATGTGACAAGTCAAAGATCACATGGTGAAGAGAAAAAGGAATTTAATATTCCTTGGAAGGATAAAAGGAATTAAAAATTTTTTGAGAGGTTGATTAGGCTAGTTAGTGAAGGATTAGAGGATGGTTAAGTGGCTAAGAGAGATTAGAGGCCAACTTGCAAAAGTTGGAGGATGTGACACCTCCTAATCAAGGATTAGGCATGTGCACATCCTAATGATGAGATTAGAAGAAGGATTAAGATTAGATAAAGATGATGGAGGATGTGACATATGAGGAATTAAATAAATGTGATATTTATTTAATTCATTTGATGAAAGGGGAAGGAGGTATTATTATTAAATACCTTAGGGATTAGAGCTTTAGAGGTATTAATTAAATAATAGTGATATTACTTAATTAATGCGAAAATTTAGATGAAAGGGGATAAATTTGGATAAATTAAGTGTCCAAATTTAGGTGTCTGAAGGGTATACAGTTTAAGGGTTAAGGGTTTAAGGGTTGAGGTGGAGGGTAGAGGGTTTACAGGGTAGATGGTAGAGGGAGAGAGAGATATATAGAGGGTTGAGAGTAGAGGGTTAAAGGTTTAAGGGTTGAGGGTGGAGGGTAGAGGGTTTATGGTAGATGTTATAGGGTGGAGGGTTGAGGGTTGAGGGTATACGGTAGAGGGTTGAGGGTTGAGAGTAGAGGGTGTACGGTTGAGAGAGAGGGTTGAGGGTTTAAGGGTTTAGGGTTTAGGTATTAAGGGTTGAGGGTAGAGGGTAGAGGTTTTAGGGTTTAAGGGTTGAGGGTAGAGGGTAGAGGGTTTAGGGTTTAAGGGTTGAGGGTAGAGGGTAGAGGGTAGAGGGGTTTTAGGTGTAGGGTTTAAGGGTTTAAGGGTAGAGGGTTGAGGGTAGAGGGTTTAGGGTTTAAGGGTTGAGGGTAGAGGGTAGAGGGTAGATGGTAGATGGTAGATAGTTGAGAGTAGAGGGTAGAAGGTTGATGGTTGAGGGTAGATGGTAGAGGGTTTAAGGGTTTAGGGTTTAGGGTTTAAGGGTTTAGGATTGAGGGTAGAGGGTAGAGGGTAGAGGTTTGAGGGTAGAGGGTAGAAGGTAGAGGGTGTAGGGTTGAGAGAGAGGAGGGGTTGAGGGTTTTGGGTTCAAGGTTGGTGGGGTGGGGTAGAGATGGTAGAGAGGGTTGAGGGGAGAGGGTGGGAGTTAAGGGTAGATGGTAGATGGTTTAAGGGTTGATGGTGGAGGGGGGTTTAGGGTAGATGGTATAGGGTAGAGGAGTTGAGAGAGGGTAGGGGTAGAGGTTAAGGGTAGACAGTAGATTTAAGGGTTAAGGGTTTAGGGGTTGAGGGTGGAGGGTAGAGGGTTTAGGGTAGAGGGTTGAGAGTAGAGGGTATATGGTAGAGGGTTTAGGGTAGATGTTATAGGGTAGAGGGTTGAGGGTAGAGGGTATAGGGTAGAGGGTTGAGGGTTGAGGGTTGAGAGTAGAGGGTGTAGGGTTGAGAGAGAGAGAGGGGGGTGTTGAGGGTTTAAGGTTTTTAGGGTTTACGGTTTAATGGTAGAGGGTGTAGGGTTGAGAGAGAGAGAGAGATAGGGGGGTTGATGGTTTTAGGGTTTTAGGTTTTACGGTTTACCGTTTAAGGGTTGAGGGTAGAGGGTTGAGAGAGAGAGAGTTGAGGGTTTTAGGGTTGAGGGTTTAAGGGTTTACGATTACAATTTAAGGGTAGAGGGTAAACAAATCTATTTCACTCCAACCCCTCTCCCATTGTGAGGCCTTTCCCCCCACCCTAGCTGGATAACTCTCTATCCCTCTCAAGTCTCTATCATTCTCAAGTCCCATTCCCTACCACGCTACTAGGACTAATCTCTCTCACTCATATCCCCTCTCCCTCTATCTCAAGTCTCACTCCCTTCCTATTGATATGGTGAAAGCATTTTAAAGCACCACATTTGGCACTTGCCAAATTTGGCAAGCACCAAATGTGTTTTTTACCTTGAAATGGTAAAATAGGTGTTCACCCCGTGATTCTAGCCCACATGCTTCTGCTTTTGTCTAGTTCAGTGCTTAATATGATAGAGAAACACCTTTTTTATGCAGTTGACTCCCTGTTGTACTAATCTATGCTTGATCCATCACCTTTTTGCCACCAATTTGCATGGAGACAATGTAGATGAAGACGTTTTGAAGTTTCTACATCATTTTACATTATCTCAAGTAATATATTCATTTTTGGTAATATTGAAATGTTTATATTTAGTATGTGTGTTTATTTTTGACAATAATCTAAATTCCTTTAATTAATTTATTAATCATAACAATTGGACATAGAATTCAACTTTGAATTAGATGAGAGTTGCATAAAAAAGTTTAATTTTTATGATTTTGAAGAAAAAAATGAAGACCATGACATCATTTAGATGAATTCATGTTTAAACTTATATAAATGACATCAAATTAACAAAAAAATTCTTATGAATTCTATTTGCATTGCTTATAGTAGTTCATTTCCAGCATGCTTAGATAAATGAATTCAACTTAACACAATTTTTTTTGTTTTGTTTAGACAATTTATAGACCATTTACCATTTACTGTTCTTCCTTGGTAGATTTATGTATGAAAAATGTTGTAGCATATAGACATGTTTGATAATTCCAAATAGCTTGCTGCCTTCTTTCATAAAATGCTTTGGTGTGTTCAATAAAATGCAATGTAATCAATGTTATCAATATGTTTCATAAAATGCATTACTTACTTTTGTTCTATGTGTGATTGCGAATATACAACATTCAACATCATGCCGAGGAAACAACCAAAGCCTCTAACACTGGAAGAACGTGTAGTAAAAAATGCAAGGAGAAGATAATAAAAAATTGCAGCTTGTGAAGCAAAAGAATTGCAGCCCATACAACCATAAATTCCCGTGCAATCTGAGAGAGATGTACAATTGGAAAAATAAAGGGCACAAATGGACAAAGTTCGTGGAAGGACACAAATGGATCCCCAAGTTGGAGGCACATAATCAACCATAGGTGAAGTTCAATGCACATCTCCAGTTGAAGACATACCAGCAACATGTGGTCTTCCAAGTACATCAAAAATCACACCTACAATTGAAGACACACCATCAACAACATTGTGTTTCAAAAGTACATCAGCAAACATGCCTCTATTTGAAGTCACTCCACAAACAAGATCTCAAGTTGGAGGTACAACATTGTTTACATGTCAATCTCAAGGTATGTCATCAATTGCACCTCTGATTGAAGGTACGCGATCTATCCCTGATGTTGTTGACACAAATGTAAATTTGAGAACTCCTAGATTTTTGATTGATATTGATTCCAATGTTTTGAAATGGATTCCTTGTAAGATGTCAAAACGTACATGTCAAACAGTTGCACAGAGGATATGGAGTTTTTTTTTTGAGAAGCTAAGTGAGGGTGGAAGATGCCAACTATTTGTTGAAATGATGAGGCAACTCAAATTTAGGCCCACCATGAAGGCTCTTGGGCTAATAGTTTCGAATGAATCAAGTAAAAATTCCATTGTAAAGAACTTGATGTGTGCATATGAGAGTGTGGGTTCTACCTCATGTATGAAGGATAGTTGTGCCACAAGACGTGTGATGACAACAACACTGTTAAGCAGTCAAACAAGGAACAAGGTGAACCTTACAAAGACAAGTAAGTATTTGAAAATAAGTAGATCATCTCTAATGAGAGACAAAGGAAGGTGTGAAAGATTGGAGGAACCAAATAGAAATGAGTTATGGGAATTCTAGGGTAGACTGCCTTGGAAAGATAAAAGAATTGCTCAAGGCTTGAGATCTTTAATAGTAGATTATTGGAAGGATAACACAAGGACCTCTCCTAATCAAAGAGATGTTGTAAGAAGGAGAATTGGTAGTAAAATCCATGAGCCACATCAAAAGCATTATTTGGATATCACTCAAACCCAATTTTTTGTTGATTTTGTACAAAAGTTTCCTGAAATTAAAATATGTCAAAGGTATTTTGAAATGCTAAATCCTTTCTATGTCAAAATAAATTGTGCAGGCACTACTTGTTGTTGTAGAGTACATATTGATTTTTCTAACCATTATGATGTTTATCGACGTATATGTGTAGATATGCATACTAACAATGTTTTGCAGGAATGTAACATAAGGCATCCACCCAAATCCTCAAGGGAATTCTTATCTTCCATTTAATGTAAAAGAGAGGATGGTCAAAAAATTTACAAGTCACGTTTGGATGGAACATGTCATCATTGTGGTGGCATGCAACATTTTCCAATTTTCCAAGACATGGCTAGTACACACACAATTGGAGACAAAATTGTCGAATTTGGCAAATACAAGACAGTGGCCTATAGTCTAAAAGATGGGAAAGAAGCAAAGAAGTGTGAATTGGTCAGTGATAAGATTTCAGTATATCAGTTTATGGGAATTTTCCATGATCAGGTGGTCTATGAGTATGCAAGGCATACACATAGAGCCCAATAGTTGAACTCACAGTTCAAGTTATGCAAGGACATGTTTCCACTTCATAGCATCATTTTAGTTGTCGAATTCACAGAGAACTACACACTACAGCCATAGAACGAGGTGCAATTGCAATACTACAACTCCACACAAGTTGTTATATTTATGCATATAGCATTCATTCATGCAAATGATAGCACAGAGGATAACAAGAAAGTATTGAGGGAGTATCACTTTTACATCAATGATGATCGCACACATTCTACCGAGTTTGTGCAAGGTTGCTTTCAAATGTTCTATGTTGATCTGGGTAGCAAGGGCATATCATTCAATCAACATATCATATGGTAAGATAACTATACATCGCAATTCAAGAACGCCAGAATGTTTTACTGGTTGAGTAGGATGCATAGGATCAATGGTGTTCAACATATGTGGAACTTCTCAGAGGCTAAGCATGGAAAGGGGGAGCATGATGGAGTGGGTGCATGTATCAAAAGAGCCCTTGCATGAGAAGACTTAAACTACAAAGACAGTGTAAAGTTGACAAATGCAAGATCAATTTTTGAGTGGTGCAATCATGCAATGGGTCCAGGTAGTCAAGGTAATTCTTTAGTTCATAGAGTTTTTCATTTAGTAGATGATACTAGCATTGCAAAATATGAGGATTATTATACAGTAACAGGATCGAGTGAGCTACACTCTTTTAGAAGCTCCAATGCAAGTACATGGACTATCCATACGCAGAAGATGGCATGCTTTTGTTATGCATGTACACTTCAAGTATGGAATGATTGCGAGTCAACAGAGTGGGTTGACGAATGGTCTGTAAGAAGTCTAACCCCACTTGACACTTATTAGCTTCCAACAGCTCTACAAATCACAGAGATGCAATCATTTGTTGACTTTGATCATGTATTAGACCTCGTAGAACCAGGTAATATATCTTACTTTTAGGTTTTATTTTGATATTCATTAAATACATCTAACAAGATGAACATATCAATGTAGGGCACATATATGTAGTGATTGCAAATGAAGACAATGAAGATGGTACAAATTATTTCCTGTGTCGTTGTATCGAGGCCAAAAATAAATTGGAGGCCCTTGTTATAGATGGAGAAAACATAGAATATACTACAGGTTTAGTGGTTGTTACTGGAACATGGCTTAGAAGGTACCCAGTTAAGAATGTTGTATTTTGGTTGTTTGAGGACTTCAAAACGCATTGGAAGATTCTTCACTACTCGAACCTTTTCATCACCACCAACATTCATTTGATCAAATATAAGGGCAGACCTGCGAACAAGAACTTGTGGAAAGTGTGTGAGTCTGACCACAAGGCAATACTTGACACGATAAAGAGTAGAGCAGACCCGAATGGTTCCCTAGATTGATTGGTAAGTATGCACATTGAATTTGTAAATTCATGTTATTGATCATTGCTTTATTTCAAGCGTTTAAGTTTGATTGTATAAGGGTTTGCAAAATTGCATTAATGTAGATATGCAAAATGATGGTTATATGTTGCTCTCTATTTGATGCAAACCTAGGAGGCCCAAACTCACTCAAAGTGTCAACCTTCCTTCAAGAGGAATCTAACAAGATTAAAAGGGCCTATTAGACCAATCCAAACAACTCCCAAATTTTGAAAACAACCATAAGTAGAATTTCCCACTTTCACCCTTGCAACCCTAGTATCAGTGCAAACCTGGTTTTAGGCCCTTAACTCCTACACTTACCAAAACACTTGAAAAAATAATGGATAATTCAAATACCGATTATAGAGTTACAAAACATATTGCAAGGTTAGACACAAGTCCTTTGGACCAAACTCCTAAAACTCCCACTCCTATTATGTCCTAATTAGGCTAATTAGGCCTAAATTACAAAGCAACCCACCTTTAGACTTATCACAGACAATTGAAACTTTGGGGCAGCATTTCCCATGCCCTTAAACCACTAAATCCACAATTAGTTTCCAGAGTTGACTCTTCTAACATAGCAAAATTTTAAACCCTTGATTTTTAGCCAAACCAAGAGGGTTTACTGAAAACCTACATTCCACACCTCCTCAAATCTCAAAACCAACTCAAACACTCTTAAGAAACCCTGCACATGCTTAATAATTCAAAATAAATGACCTCCCACTCAAATTTTACCAAACCCTGGACTAAAACCTCCACTTTCATGCATTTTCCCACACAAACTCAACAGGGACAACAACCCAATCTACTTTATTTCTTTCTCTCAACATAAAACACTCTCCCTAACACCTAAAAATTATCCATGATACCCAATAAACCAATCACATTGAGCACAGTTGGTGTATGGGCCTTCAAAACATGATAAAAGCTACAAAACCCCAAAACAGGGTATACCACCAGTCATTAGGAAAACAACTATAAGATGCTTCAAATTATCTTCTAAACCTTCAAACCAGATGCAAAGAACTGTTGATTCATGCCACTACAACGTCCATAAATAATTTGTACAATCTAATGATTGTACGTTACCATACAGGTCTGAAAAAGATGGAAAACTCAGAAAATTCCTAAAAATAGTAAGAAATCAATTGGATTTTCTTCCCAAAATCTTGAAGCCAACCTTTACAATGATGGTTCCCACATTTTTAAAGGTTTCTTTACCCAAGAAAAATAACCTACTGATCACCCATCAACCTGCAAAGAATCAAATTTCTTGTGAGTAAGGTGTAGGTGCTTCTGCACCACTATTTGGTGTTGGGGCACGAAGCTTCGGTGGTTGTCATTAAGGTGATGAAGTATTTTTTTGGCTTGGATAAGGTCATATATACCATTTATTGATTTTATAAGTCTATTTTACTAGTTATTAGTGAGTTAGAAGGTTTTAGTTGCAAATTTTCTAAATTAGGGCAAAGTGTTATTTTTCAAATTTTGAAGTGCAAGAAATGCATAGTGGGGAAGCTGAACAATCAAGGAAGGCCAAAGGTCACTTGTGGCATTCATTTTCAATCAATTCTTGATTAAGGGAGTTGAATATATGTATGTGAATCTCAAATGAAGGAGTGTGTGGAGAAGAGTGGAAGATTTTGTACAAGCATTGATCAATAAAGCTCTGTTTTCTTTATAAATCTGAGTTTGTTTTTCTCTTTTTCAATGCTATAGCAGTCAATTGCATGAGCCCGTACTTAAGGGAATTGAATAAAATTGTTTTGATTTGGGTAGATCCCAGATGTTTTATCCATGTTTTGGTTTTTTTGGCATTGAAATCCATCTTGTTTTGAGCTCTTAGGGTGGATTTTACTATAGGCGGGTCTGGAAGTCTAAATTTCAAGTTTTGAGGTCATGAAGTCATTTAATGGCTCATTCCACCTAATGTATATATTGTCGCTCAGTGGAATGAGTCCATTAGGTGGGGAATATGTTAGAAGATGATTCTTGGAGTAGGGGAGATCATTTTGGAGTGATGGCATGTAGCCTTGGGTGTGAAAATGTGTGATTTTTAGTGAATTTGAGTGCTTTTAGAGTGTGAATGGATGAAATCCTTTGGGGCAGTCATTTGTGAGAGTCTTTTGAGCATGTAAAGACATCATATGGTATGTTCAGGGTGTTGTATGTGAGATTTAATTGTGGGAAGATGATTTTCAATAAGGCTCCTTGGAAAACCTAGGTTTGGTGGCTTGAGAGTGAGGGTTTAGTGGATTGGTAGCTTGGTGAGTGGTTGGAGCTCTGAAAATTGTGAAATATTAAGGTTGGTAACCTATTTAATTAATTTCCATGGTGTTTCACTTGATGGCAGGTGTTTGGGAAGGTTTCTCTTTGGAAAAGAGGCCCAATTGGCCTAGTTGCCCCTACAGTATAGTGGGATTTTGGAGAATACATTGAAAGACCCATCTCCAGGCCTCCTGAGACCTTATGACTACTTCAAACACCCTTGTTTAAGCCTGAACATGCTTAATAATCCTTAATATTATTCTTCCCCTAAACTTCACCCACTTTTAGTCTCTAAAACCTCAATTTTCCATTAAAAAATGCACTTCTCTCATATAGGGCTTCATGCCCAAACATACACATGACCTCCCCAGTCCTTGCAAACCCTCAAACACATCAAACCCCACTATATTTCACTAAAACCAACTGGTTCTAGCCTTCTTCAAAACAAATTCTTCAATCTGCTACTTCAACCCATGCCTTTTAGGCCTGAATTCATGCATTTTATACTTGATTGTCAATTGAATTGTAATTAATGAAATTATATATTAACTTATATGTTTATCTTATTTTCATCTTGTAGGAGTAGGTGTTGGAACACTTGAAGGAGTAAGTGTTGAAAAACCTCAAGGAGGAGATGTCGAAACACTTGAAGGAGATAAAGAAAATGAGATTCCCTAAAGAGGTATGTGTTTATTTTATTTTGTGTTTGGTAAATATGTTCCTTTTACCAAAAATTGTATGCTAACTTGTATAAATTTGATGTTTTTGTGTTCACCTATATAGATTGACATTGCAAAAGTTGGTATGATTGGTTCTTTGAGAGGGGCATATTCTAGGACTCATGACGGTTTGAAGAGACATATATATATGAGGTAATCAAGATTTCAATTTTAGAGTTCAATTATAATTCAATGTATATTGATTTTGATGTTAATTATTCAATTTTAAATTATATAATATAACTAATCTCAATTGTGGTTTGAATTTTTCTTGTGTAGTTACCTTCATAGCCAAAGAGTGCTTGAAAGAGGCTCCATTTTGATTATCCACCAGTAGTTTAGGATGAGATAGACATTTTGGCATGTATATTATGAATAGATATTCAGATGGCATATGGCACACTTTGTAAAAATTTGTTTGAGTTAGCGTTGATGCCATTTTTGTATATGGACATACACTTGATTATTGGATAATTTCATATATAGAAGTTGAGAATTGAAATAATTTGTTCGTCATGTGCATGTTTAAACTATTCAAAAATTTAATCTTCAGCAATGAGTAAATATCAATGTACAATATCATAAAAATTAATGGTTATATTATATAGTTGACAATCAAAAATAATGAATAATGGTTAAATTATATCATATATTGCTTAGTTATATTATGGTTAAATTATACAGTTTAAACAACTTTGAAGACAAGAACAATGGTAAAGTTTAACATTTTAACTTTAAAGTTTAAATATGCATATATGTCATTGTCTTACACTACATATTTCATATTGCATTATCATTACATATTGAAATACAAAAAATATCATAGTTTTATGTTGATAAACAAGCCAAAGTGATGTAGAGCAAGGTGGAAAACTCTCAACAAACCAACTACCCTTTAAACTTCCTTCTAGACACAAAACACCATTAGACAGTCATGAGCAGGGTACATAAGCACTAAATCAACAATCGTCTTCCAATGAAACACTCACCAACACTCCAAAACTCAAAACCCTCACTTTTGACAAGTTTTAAAGGGGGTTTATTGAAAACCTCACCTCCAGACCTCTCCTCACCATTTGAATGCCTCCAACACCTTCAAATATGTTTTCCCTTGCTTAATTAACTCTTGGAAAGTGTTGCCCCAAGTGTTTTCCATCACTACCTACTCTCAACCTCCAAATTTCACTTGAAACACACATTCTTGACAACTAGGCATCATGCCTAAACCCCCAAATGGCCACCCCTGCTCTTGAAATCATGCACACATGCCCCCTACACCTAATTATTCCATTCCACTGAGTTACAGTAGAATACAATGGGTGAAAAGGCATTTGGTGGAAATTTCCATGCTACCCCTGTGGAAAAAGCATGAATTTAGGCCTAGGAGGCATAGCTTGAAGTAGCAGATTAAAGCAATAGTTTGGAAGAAGGTTAGAACCTAGTTGTTTTAGTGTTATCAGGTGGAGTTTGATGTGATAGAAAGTCTGCAAAAACATGGTAGGTCATTTGGATGTTTGGGCATGGTGCAGGAGCACCAACCTTCTCTCTATTTTCCATGAAGAGTTTGATAGGCAGTGTGTGTGTGTTAGGGTGTTTCTATTGAGTCCATGATTTCAAATAAGGTCCTAAGTGACCATTCTATGGTACTTGGTCAACTTTGAGGGGCTTATGTATTCATTTTGTAATGATTGTAAATCAAATGGAAAGGAGTGTCAAAGTTGTCAAGGTGGTGTCAAGGGTGGTAGTATATTGTTTTCTTGAATAAGACATGGTTTTTAGGTGAATAAGGTTTCATTACACCCATTGTAATAGGTTAGGTGATTAAAAGGGTCAAAAAGAGCAAACATTGCAAAGCATGTAATGATGTTATTAAATTGTGTAAAAGATGAGATTGTGATCTCCAACGGTCATAAGTGGTTTAAATTTCAGTTGGGAGGGTAGTTGGTCATTGGTTGAAGAGGGGAAGCATTTAAAAAGGAATAAGGACACCATTTGTAATGTTGGCTCTAAGTTTAAGGTATTGGCAATAAGAAAATTCTGAGTTTTCTTCATTTTTCTGTGTTTCTTTCACATTTTGTAGACCTATACGAGCCGTATAGACTAACATTTTCTATGTAATCTTTCATTTCTCATGGAGGACTATGTTAGCCTTATTTTGCATCAGGTTTGAAATTATTTAATAAATATTTGTTGAAGAAATCATTATTTTCTTGTGACAGATCGAGAGCACCCTGTTGAGGGTTTTGTGATCAAAAACATGTCTTAAAGGGCCCTTACACCGACTGCATCTATTGTAACTAGTGTAATGGGCCCTAGGCCTAGAGTTTGATTAAGTTTAGGTTGCATGATTATAGTTGTGGGGAAGGAACAAAGGAAATAAGCCTATTGTCCTATTAATTTTTGTTAAAGAAAACACATGAAAATGGAGCCCTTGACCTAGGGTTTGTGAAAATCAATGAGAGTGGAGTTTTTTTCAAATTTTGAGCACATAGGGGTCAAAATACACATATTTTAGTTGGTGGCATGGTCTGGGAGGTTGCACAAGTGGGATTTTGAATAAACCCTCTTGGTTTGGCATGAAATTGAGGGTTTTGTGGTTTTCTATGTTGGAAGGGTTAACCTTGGGAAAAAATTGTGGTTTCAGAGGTTTGAGGGCATAGGAAATGTTGTCCCAAGGTTTCAAGGGCCTGTGACAAGTTTAAAGATATGTTGCTTTGTAATTTAGGCCTAATCACCTAATTAGGTCAGCGTAGAAGGGATGATTTTAAGAGGTTGGTCCAAAAGAATTATTTCTAAATTTGGGATATGTGTTACAACTTTGAAATGGGTGTCTAAAACCATCATATGTTTGTCAGGTTTCTTGGAGAGTATTTGAGTAAAAGGCCAAAAACTAAGTTTGCACTACTACTAGGATTCATGGGTGAAATTGAGAAATGGTGCTTCTGATTGTTGTCTAACTTGCAAGATTGTTTGAATTGCTTTAAAATACCATTTTAATCTTGTTAGATTCCTCTTGAAGTAAAGTTGTCAATTTGATTGAGTTTGAGCCTCTTGGTCTGTTGAATCATTTAAGAGTCTGAAGTGCAAAATGACTCCAAACTTCAACATAGTGTTACTCGAACACCATGACACTTAGAAACTTCTCATTAGATCCTATGGGATAATGTTGTGCCCCTCTACAATAACCTCTCTCAATTTTTTTTTATCTCGGAGGTCTTTCATATGGCGGCGATATTTCTCTTAGGGAAAATATTATCAAATGCAAGTAGTGCAAAGTTGCAAAGTGGTGCAAATTTTGTTCTGCAACTCATGTGACCAAACTAACTATTCCAATGCATCCAAGTGGGTGCACTTATACAAGGCATGGTCCTCTTTCGCACCCAAACATGTCGAATCACTTCGAGCTACGTTCAACCGGCTGAATCCCTTAAGAGTTTGAAGTGCAAAATGGCTACAAACTTCAGCATGATGTTACTCAGACACCGTGATGTTTAGAAAATTCTCATCTAATCATATGGGATCGTTTTGTGCCCCTCTACAATAACCTCTCTCATTTTTCTCTATCTCAGAGGCATTTTTCTGTGGCGGCAAGGTTTCTCTTGGGGAAAAAGTTGTCAAATGTAAGTAGTGAAAAGTTGCAAAGTGGTGCAACTTTTGTTTTGCAACTCATGTGACCAAACTAACTATTCTAACGCATATGAGTGGGTACATTTACACTAGGCATGGTCCTCTTTCACACCCAAACACGCCGAATCACTCTGAGCTATGTTCAACCAGCTGAATCCCTTAAGAGTCTGAAGTGCAAAATGGTTGTACACTTCAGCATGACGTTACTCAAACACCGTGATGCTTAGAAACTTCTCATCTGAGCCTATGGGATCATGTTGTTCCCCTCTACAATAACCTCTCTCAGTTTTTTCTATCTCAGAGGAATTTTCTTGTGGTGGCGAGATTTCGCTTGGGGAAAAAGTTGTCAAATGCAAGTAGTGCAAAGTGGTGCAACTTTTGTTCTGCAACTCGTATGACAAAACTAAGTGTTCCAACATGTCTGAGTGGTTACATTTATATTAGGCATGGTCCTCTTTCTCACCCAAACGCGTTGAATCACTCCAAGCTACGGTCAACTGGCTGAATCCCTTGAGAGTCTGAAGTGCTTCAACATTACATTACTCAAACACCATGAAACTTAGAAACTTCTCATCTAAGCCTTTGGGATCGTGTTGTGCCCTTCTACAATAACCTTTCTCAGTTTTCGCTATCTTAGAGGTTTTTTCTTGTGGCGGCAAGATTTCTCTTGGGGAAAAAGTTGTCAAATGCAAGTAGTGCAAAGTTACAAAGTGGTGCAACTTTTGTTCTGCAAATCGTGTGACCAAACTCACTATTCCAACGCATCTGAGTGGGTACGTTTACGCTAGGCATGGTCCTCTTTCACACCCAAACGTACCAAATCGCTCTTAGCTATGTTTAACCGGTTGAACCCCTTAAGAGTCTGAAGTGTAAAATGGCTAATAACTTCAACATGACGTTACTCGGACACCATGAGGCTTAGAAACTTCTCGTTAGAGCCTATGGGATCATGTTGTACCCCTATACAATAACCTCTCTCATTTTTTGCTATCTCGGAGGTTTTTTCCTGTGCCGATGAGATTTCTCTTGGGGAAAAAGTTGTCAAATGCAAGTAGTGAAAAGTTGCAAAGTGGTGCAATTTTTGTTCTACAACTCGTGTGACCAAACTAACTGTTCCAACATGTCTGAGTGGGTAATTTTACGCTAGGAATGGTCATTTTCCACACCCAAATGCGTTGAATCGCTCCGAGCTACATTCAACCGATTGAATCTTTTGAGAGTCTAAAGTGCAAAATGGTTGCAAACTTCAGCATGATGTTACTCAGACACCGTGATGCTTAGAAAATTCTCATCTGATTCTATGGGATCATGTTGTTCCCCTCTACAGTAACCTCTCTCGGGTCTTAGAATATTTTCCTGTGGTGGCGAGATTTCTTTTGGGGAAAAAGTTGTCAAATGCTAGTGCAAAGTTGCAAAGTGGTGCAACTTTCGTTCTACAACTCGTGTGACTAAACTAACTATTCCAACACGTCTGATTGGGTATTTTTACATTAGGTGTGGTCCTCTTTCGCACCCAAATGCATTGAATCACTCTAAGCTATGTTCAACTGGCTGAATCCCTTAAGAGTCTGAAGTGCAAAATGGCTGCAAACTTTAGAATTACGTTACTCAGACACCGTGATGCTTAGAAACTTCTCGTCTGAGCCTATGAGATCATGTTGTGTCCCTCTACAATAACCTCTCTCAATTTTTTCTATCTCCAAGGAATTTTCCTGTGGCGGCGAGATTTATCTTGGAGAAAAAGTTGTCAAATGCAAGTAGTGAAAAGTTGCAAAGTGGTGAAACTTCCATTTTGCTACTCGTGTGACCAGACTAACTATTCCAACATGTCTGAGTGGGTATTTTTACACTAGGCATGGTCCTCTTTCACACCCAAACACGTTGAATCACTCTGAGCTACGTTCAACCGGTCGAATCCCTTAAGAGTCTGAAGTGCAAAATGGCTGCAAACTTTAGCATGACGTTACTCGGACACCATGAGGCTTAGAAATTTCTCATCAAATCCTATGGGATCGTTTTGTGCCCCTCTACAATAACCTCTCTCGGTTTTCACTATCTCAGAGGCATTTTTCTGTGTCGGTGAGATTTCTCTTGGGGAAAAAGTTGTCAAATGCAAGGAGTGAAAAGTTTCAAAGTGGTGCAACTTTCATTCTGCAACTCGTGTGACCAAACTAACTATTTCAATAGGTCTAAGTGGGTACATTTACACTATGAATGGTCCTCTTTCACACCCAAACATGTTGAATCGCTCTAAGCTACATTCAACCAATTGAATCCCTTAAGAGTCTAAAGTGCAAAATGGCTGCAAACTTCAATATGACAATACTCGGACACCATGATGCTTAGAAACTTCTCGTCTGAGCCTATGGGATCATGTTGTTCCCCTCTACAATGACCTCTCTTAGTTTTTTCTTGGAAGGAAAATCAGCATGTCTAATCAAGATAAATTTTGCCCAATCTTGGCAAGGCACAAGCAAAGTCCGCCATGCCCATGCTCAAGGAAAATGTCGAAGATGATGCAAAGTCCGCTTGGGAAAGAAAATCTATGTCCAAACTACTGTCAAGTCCACCCTTGACTTGAATAATGCTTGTCCAAGACAAAGTTAAAGCCTGCCCAACTCAAAGCATACATGGAAAAGACAACGTAAAGTTGGCCCAACTCAAAGAATACATGGCAAAGAGAACTTAAAGTCCACCCCAAGCTAAAAATAGGAGATGGAAAACATATCTTGAAGTCTGCCTTAGGCCAATATCAAAGGGGGCATCCAACACGCTGAGATGGTGCCTCATCATCTTCCAACCAATCAAATTGTTTCAAGCTAGCATGTCTAGGTTCAATGAACCTGACACTTCATAATGCAACAAATTTTTATTGTTGGTTTATATTTAGTAGAAGGACAAGTGTCCCCAAATGTAATTTTCTCATTGGTCAAGAGGTAGTTAGTTGTGACAAACCCTAATTAGGGTTTTATTTTGTAATCTCGATCATTGATTCGAAATCAATCTTAGCCATTGAATTGTATTCAAGGAGCCTATAAATTGAGCTCACCCCTCATTTGTAAAACATGGGAGCATCCATCGCATACTACCAGTTCACTACCTTGTCTATGCTTTCACCTTTTTTATGCTTCGATAGATTTTTTCCAAGCATCCATCGCTTGTCTGAAAGCACTTGTTGTAGGCTCTTAGCCATAGTAGCAAGACAACAAACTATTTGATAAAATTCTTTGGTAGACATGTATGAAAAATGTGGTAGCATAGATAAGGTAGTAATTTATTTGAAAAAATGCCTCAAAGAAATGTGGTCTCATGGTCATGGAATGCCATGACAATCCAGGGAATTTGCTTGTCATGGAATTCCATCACCACGAGACCCCATTTCTTTGAGGCATTTTTTCAAACAGTTCACTACCTTGTCTATACTATTTCTTACTATTACGCTTTAATGGATTTTTTCCAAGCATCCATATAGCTTGTTCGAAAGCACCTATTTTAGAATTTTATCCATAGCACCAAGGCAATGAATTGATTGATAAAATGATTTGGTAGATACGTATGAAAAATGTGGTAGCATAGACAAGGTAGTGAACTGTTTGAAAAAAAATCCTCAATGAAATGTGTTCTCTTGGTGATGGAATGCCATGACAAGCACATTGAGACCACATTTCTTTGATGCATTTTTTTGAATAGTTCACTGCCTTGTTGGTGCAAGAGCACCAAGCCTCCTGATATGGTACTGAATGGTCATGGATGGAATTGTGGTTAAGATAGGAGAGTTTGAGTTTTTTTTTTGTTTCAGTAAGGTCTACTTAGACCATTCTCATGTTTCCAAAATGATTTAGAGTTTTCATTTGATAATTTGGCCATAACTTGTAATCATGTTAAAAGTTGCCAAGATGGTCAAATTTTGTCAAGGTAAGTAGAATAGGAAGTCATTTAAGAGGTTCTAGGGGATTAGGAAATAATAAAGAGTCAGAAGGATGAAAATGTCAAATTTGTAAGTTGCATAAATGCAGCAAATTTGAAAACCAACGGCTACCTCCTTTTAAAAGTTGTTACTTGGTAGTTATAGATGTTGGGAGAAGTTGTATTTGAATGTAATCATTATAAAAGCCTCAAAAATGGCTCATGCAGGGTTTTTGAAGGTAGTTTGAAGATTGTACACATTTTGTTTTCATGAAATACAACATTCTCAGCAACTTTTTTCCTATTTTTCAAAACTTTGAAGGCTTGGTACGGACCTGTACATCCTGCCTTTGCTCTAAAAATTCTTAGATGTTTTAGGTACATGTGTTGGCTCTCTAATGCTTCAAATTTGAGGTCTTAATTGTGCAAATTGAGGGAGAAATCTTTATTTTTTTGGGACTGCTCATTTACCTTGTTTTGGGGGTTTTGAAAGGGAACAAAATGGGTTTCTAAGCCTTCCACCCACTGTATAGTCCTATAACTCAGTGGATAGGATTATATAGGTGAAATAAAAATTTATGCATCTTTGTTTGTGTAGGGAAGGCGTATTTCTTGATTTTGGTGAGTCCCTAGGGTTGTTTCCATTGGAAAATGCATGAATTTAATGGGTATAGACCTGAAACTGATGATGGGGTGTTAGGAAAAGTTATCTTATGAAATTTTAAGATTTTGGGGGTGAATTCAAGGGTTTTTTACTAGGTGGAAAGTTTGGGAAGGGCCTGAAAGTGTCCTTTTCAATACACCCTCATCAAAAGTGCATAAAACAAGGGTTTTTGGGTTTGGTGTAGAGGTGGCCATACAAATGAAATATAATGGGGGATTTTGGGGTTTGATAACCTACCAATTTCTTCCCTAAATTCTTAGAGTTTTTTCACAAGTTTAAGAGGGGGGTCCTTTGTAAAATTGACCTATTTGGAGGCCTAAAATGGTGAGAAAGTCAGTTTTCTCAAATTTGTTCCAAATGAGTCATATGGGGGGATAAGATATGTTTTGTAACTTTGTAATGGGTGTCTGAATCATCCTTTTTTCTATCAAGTGTTTTGGGAAGTTGTGGAGTTAGGTTCCTAAAAACGGGTTTGCACTACTACTAGGTTTGCAAGGGTGAAAGTGGGAAATCCTACCTCTGATTGATTTCAAAATTTGGGAGTTGTTTGGATTGGTCCAATAGATCCTTTTAATCTTGTTAGATGCCTCTTGAAGGAAAGATGACACTTTGAGTGGGTTTGGGTCTCCTGTCTCTGCATCACTTGTCTATACTATTACTTCTTATTATGCTTTGATAGATTTTTTCCAAGTATCCATAGCTTGCTTGCAAGAACCTATTTTAGGCTTTTAGCCATAGCAGCAAGGTAGTGAATTGTTTGGTAAAATACTTTGGTAAACATGTATGAAAAATGTGGTAGCATAGACAAGGCAATTAATTGTTCGAAAAAATGCCTCAAAGAAATGTGGTCTCATGGTGATGGAATGGCATGAAAATCCATAGCAATTTGCATGTCATGGCATTCCATCACCATAAGACCACATTTCTTTTAGGAATTTTTTTCAAGCAGTTCATTGCCTTATCTATAGTATTGCTTGCTATTATGCTTTTGATAGATTTTTTCCAAGCATCCATAGCTTGTTCGAAAGTACTTGTTTTATTCTTTTAGCCATAGCAACAAGGCAATGAACTATTTGACAAAATACTTTGGTAGACATGTATGAAAATTTTGGTAACATGGACAAGGCAGTGAACTATTTGATAAAATACATCAAAGAAATTTGGCCTCATAGAATGCCATGATAACAAAATGCAATTGGCAGTTGCTCCTACTTATTAGTTATGCAATATGAAGTAATTGCATAACTGCTTAGGTTGATTTTGTAAAAACTATATTGTAATTGAATTTTTGTCATCTATCAACATCTAGTTATTAGTTATGCAGTGTGAAGTAATGCTTTGACTTTGAAAGATGTGCAATAAAATGTAATCAACGATATGAATATAAACTACAAAAAATTATTTTTTACAATTCATTAGTTAAAATATTTATTTTATTTGCTCTCTATATCTCTATATGCTATGGAAATACCTTTCAATCTCTTGTTCTACAATTTTTTACATTTTTTTAAATATGATTTTTTCCTGACTTTTTAAAAAACTCTTATACTTTTGGCTTGTCAATTTTTTCCCCAAAAGTTTTTTGTTGCTATGCATTCAAAGCATGAATCATACACGTGAATACACGCACTATACGTGAAGTATACATGTGAATAAGTGAAGCATACATGCGAATAAGTGAGGCACAAGTAATTGAAACATTCCAAAGGATACAAACCACCAAGAATGGAGCTTATTGATCAATCAATAGTAATTAATTAAGCATTAGATGTAAACAAAATCCATGCCTACAACATTCAAGCATACGATTTACACAATACGCATGATAACATCATTCAAGAATGGCAGTAGCAAAATAAGATTTTTTAATCAAAAATTCGTAAGGTATACAATGATATATATTGATAAAATTATATAGAATATATCCAAAAAATCCATACAGGCTTAGTACAAAGGAGCCGTATTATGGACATAAAATTTCACGTATATATCACTTGTACAAAACATGTGTTCCAAAATGCCACGTAGGCATACAAAAAATGACCCTAATATAGTCATTTCCCTCTAGGGGAAGGAAATAGATCCCATGCTGCCTTCAAAATTTGGCTAGATGGAGTGATTGTTGGTTCTCTAGTCTTTCGCACACGCTCTCTAGTCCTCCTCTCTTCACTCTGGACCTTCAACTGATACCAAAAATGTAAAGATGTTAATACATAGAAATTGAATTGTGGAATGACATATAACAAAATATAATCACTTACCGCATACAGATAGTCATCATTCACATTTACATCATTACCACGTCCACAATCTGGAGTGACAACCACCTGTAGCAACCATCAAGATAGAAAGTAAGCTACATAAAAGTATCATGAAAATTTTCTATAATAGACCATAAAAGAGAAAATATAATGTCAAATCGACATATTTGTTGCATACCTCTCTCAATGGATCAAAACTAGCTATTGTTGCAGCAACTCCGTGGTCCATCGTGCCACCAACATCACCAGGGTTGTCTGATGTCAACATCTGCAAATGGTAAATGAAAGATTAAATGGTAGGGTGAACTATTAAATGTTAATGGGATGGGATTAGGAAGGAATAAAGGAACAAAAAGTGAATTAGGAGAAGATAATGTGACACGATCAAGGAATACAAATGCAATGTTTGTGTTTCTCATCAATTTTTTAGATTTGTATATGCAAAATTATGAAAACTAGCTAACATTGTTTTACAACACCATTATTGAATAAAGGATACCTGAGTGTAAGGTCCTTGAGGAAATGAATTGTGAGGTGTGGAGGTCAAATGTCCACCAAGAAACTGTTTGAAATTCAAAGCATGTTATGAGACAAACATTCAAATATAAAATTCAACTATTCAAATGAAATAATATCTTTAATACTAGTTGCATACCTGTGGAATCAACGTCAAGAATGAATAAGGGTCTATAGGAATGGGGCACATCTCATGAACACTCCGACCCTAAAATTTCATCAAATCAAAATTCTACTAATTTATTTATTCTTAAATTTTAAAATATAATTTAATAAACAACATTAAATGAACTTGTCGAATTTTACCTGATTGTCAATGTTGAATGTATCATTCAACAAATCATCTGTGAAATCCATCACCTTTGCAACTGATGTAGGCTATGTAGCTACATCCTGAGCACTCTAATAATCGTACATGCAAACTGCACCACAAGCACCACAATGGTGGGGTGGAGCTCGGGGCCTACATGCCTCCTCCACACCGGGCTCTACTAGAGACCTCGCACACTGTAAAATGGTCTGGGTGAGTGAACCAATTGACTCCAATGTGTCCACCTCTACACTATCCTTAACAATGGAAGGAACGACGACATGCTCCACCATGGGTCTGGCCAAGGGTCTCAGTGCCAACTGTGGATTACGCCATGCAACAGGTCTATCATGTGTGGATCCCCCAACTCTACCTTGAAAGTCTAAGATGTCAAAATAATTTGGCATCTTATTGAGGATAAAATCACAATACAGTTTCCTCAAAAATTATTGTGGTACCTCATGGTTATTGCATGGAGGTTGGTCAAATACCATCCACCACCGCTTCCAAAATTTATTTTTAATTAACTCATGGTGGCACCAATGGATGGGGAACCTCTTGCATGTATGAGACAAAGGCGTGTTGGTTTTCGGGTCTGTAAATAGGGCACACAAGTCAACTTTGCTATTTTTTTGTTTTTTAACATCTGCATATGGCAAACCTCTAGCATAATATTGTCTCATCTCATGCCCTTTTATTTGACCAAAAATTTATTTTCTCGCTCATTTCTCCTACATGAGATACAATTGACTTCAATGATTCAACAATCCCTCTCCTATAAGGGTGGGTTTCGACATGCTCGGTTAATCTTCCAATTAATTGTTCAATGTCTCTTTTATTGTTTTCAATTTGATTTAGAATATTTTCTTATGTTCCTTGAGGATGCCTATGAATTGATGGAGGAGTTTCAGGTTTTTCTTGAATAGGAGGCTCTTCCTAATGGGTGACTGTGAATTCTCAAAGTTTTGAGGTGGAGATTCATTCCCTGATAATTAGAAAGAAGAAAAAAAAATTATAAAAACCTATTTCAATTTGCATTCTAAATCAAATTCGAAATAAATTGAATAAAAATACATACCTCTTCACAATCTTCGACATCTATGATGTGTTGGCGGCATCCTCATGAAAGATAGCAAGCCAACGATGCAAATAATGGATGATATTTGGCGAGCATGAGTTGCAGACCTCTAATCCTCCAAGCCAAGCTGCGGGTTGAAGACAAATGAGGGTTTGAAAAACATTTTGTGCTTTTATTTTTCTTTTCAATTTGGTGCACGCCAAATTTGGCGTGCGTCAAATGGCAAATTTCTGCCCTTTTTTTCAATTTTTTACAATTTGACACCTAAATTGTGTCACAGATTGGTGCACTTACCCACCTAGTCTTATTTTCTTTGTTGTTGATTATGTTCCCTTATTGTTTGGTTGTGTTGTGTATTTTATTGTGTACATTAGGTCATACTCTTTCTTTTTCTTTATTCTATTTTCTTATTATTTTTATTTTTCCTTTTTGAGTTTTTTGCATTTTTTGTTTGCCTTAGTTGTACGAGATTTTTTTCCCTTTTGATATATCAATTTGTTAGAGTTTTGGAATTTTTTTTAATATTTTATGTCATGTTCCCATAAGCCCTAGAATTAGGAATTAAACTTTTGAGCTTGGTCTTAATCATCTTATTCTAGAATGAGTTTCTTTGAACCTTTGAAGCCTAACTCCTACATAAATTTACTCTTTCTTCAAATCAAGGTTTCATCCATCCTCCTATTTGGGTATATGTTTATTGTTCTCTCAAAATTCCAACTCTCCCACTTAGTTGTTTATCCTTTTCAAATTCAAGGTTTCAACCATCCTCATGTTTAGGCAACCATTTGAGGATATCTATAAAGTCTAACTCGTACACTTAGTTATTTCATCATTTTAAACCTAGGGATTTAGTCATCCTCCTATTCATGTACTTGTTTTTTAGTTTTATTGAAGTCCAATCCATGACTATGCTATGTTTATATCATTCAATGGGATCATGAGTTTAAAGATGTTCTTATCATGGTACTTGTTAGGAGTTACTTTTGATCCTCAAGGCTCAATTCCTACACTTAGAATTATCCTATATTTTTTGGATTTATGGTTTTAGCCTTCCTCATATTTGAGTTCCTATTTATTGATTCCCAAAGTTTGATCCTCAATCATTTGAGATTACACTTTTAGGCATTTTCTTACTTTGGTAATTGTTTATCAATTTCCTAGAAATATGATCCCAAATGGTTTTATGCTAATTTATTTATCAAAAGCATTATTTCAGGAGTGTTCTTATTTGAATATTTATTCCACAGTATCCATGTTTTTTTATCCTTGACTATTTCATGTTATATCATTCATTCTAGGATCACAAGTTCAAGAAAACTCTTGTCAAGTACCTATTAGGGTCTACTTCTAATCCTTGATGCCCGACTTTGTACTTGACATTTATTCTATCTTTTTTAGAGTCAAGGCTTCAATCATCCTTTTACTTAGGTACTCATTTTTTGGTATCCCCAAAGTCTAATCCTTGCTTGATTTGCACTATCTATTTTATCAATATTGCAACTTTAGGTATTTATTTTCTTAGGTACTTGTTCTTTTGTATCCCCAACTTTTGATCCATAACTTTTATATGCTATATTGTTTGTCAAGATTGTGAGTTCATACATGCACTTATTTATGTACCTATTATGAGTTACTCACAATCCCTAAACCTTAAAGCCTTATATTTATCTTTTCCTTTGGGTTTAGAGTTTGGTTTTCTTTTAGTATAGTGCCCTTTGGACATGACTAAATATATTATACTCATTTAATGACCTAATATTGTTATTATTTTGAGCGTCAAACTTCTTGGATCCCTCATACTCTAAGCATGAATCATGTAGAGATCTCAAACTTTGATTCACTAACAAGACTCTATGTTAGTAAATTTATACATAGTTTATGGTAGGTATATCGGTGCAAATTTCATGATACTTTTAAGGCTTGTTTATTTATTGTATTATAATTTAAGTTCTATCATCACATGTTGAATGTATAATTTAGTGAATTATAAATGAATTGATCATAATCACTAACCAATCTATGGGTATTCTATTTTTTTAATTCTCTAGTGTTCTCATGTATGTTTGGTAGTACACATGCAAGTAGGTAAAAGGATTAATTAGATCTTGTAGCAATAGTAATGAGCTAGGCACTCATTTTTGTTCTCCCCTTTAATTTTTTCTTCTTCATCATGATGTAAAATACTCCTTTGTTGAGTGTACTCAATTGTAATTATTTTCTTAAACCCACATAGAAAAATTTGCAATTTAATTTTGGGGCCTAGATCTATTAGAAATAAATGGGTGGAAGAAATAAGTTGGGTCTCGTTGAGAAATAAAATATTGATAGGAACAAGTACTCATTTCAAAAAAATGGGTACATAGGTTTGGGACCTCAAACCTAAATTTCATAAACAGGTACCTTTTTTATTTTTAAAATGAGTACCTTTTTCTAATTACATAATATTCCCGCTCCTTTTTAGAATGAGTGAGCATTTTAGAGTGGATACGTGTTTTATAAAATTTGAAATTTGAAACCAATGGCTTTGCTTTTTTTGGGGAGTTTGGAAACCCGCCTCTTAGCCTTGGACCTACAAGTACACTATAATGAAAATATTAAGAGAAAAACTAACTTTAGCAATATAGTTGATATTTTTTTCAAAAACATTTGACGAAATTAAAACTCGTTATAGATGATGATGTCTAGTTTTTAAATATTTAGATTTTTTATAGTTGGACTTGTTTTTAATTTATTAATTAATTTATGAGGAAATTGGTCCATAAACATGAAATGTCAAGCATTTTAATATTTTTAATAGCTTTTAATTTTTAAAGTTTTTTAAAATTATATAACATCGATCTAGACATCATTATTTACACAATTAAAAAAAATCTTTTATGATCGATCTAGACATCATTATTTACACAATTAAAAAAAATCTTTTATGATTATTTTAGCTCAAATTATATTGTCTGTGCATAAGGGGTTTTCAAAAACAACAATTACAATAAATAAAAAATTAATTAAAAAATATTTGGAAAAAAAATTATTAAAAAATATCTTCATCAAGGCACGTCAGGGGGTAGATGTGGTATATTGTTGAGGCAAGCTAGGCGTCTATCGTCTGTACCAAGTTTTCTGCCACCAAACGAAAATGGTCGAGATCATAAGTAGCCATTAAATGCCACAGGAGGAAGCTGGAGAAGAAAGCTGGCGAGGCACATAGAGTACTGGAAATAGCATTGGAAAAGGATAGAATGAGACTCTCAAGAAATCGCGATCATACGGAAGAATAAACATAGCACTCCTGGTTGTTCTGTGCGGTCCTTCGATGAGGCAAAGACCATGAGTAGAGTAAGGCACAGGAAGTATAAATGATGATAGTTGGCGATCGGGCGATTGCATTGTGCTATTTATGGTATCCATTCTGGCTTTTTTTGCACTTAAAATGGAGACCCCCATCAAGATCAAAAATGTGAAGTCGGACGGGGCATTTACAGGATTCATCTCGGACCATAGGCTTAAAAATATTTGTCTGAACAAGGATATCCTCTGCTTGGAGGCGGTGCGGATGGATCTCGACCGGAGGTTTTGTTTTCATGCAACAAAGAGAAGGAAATTTTTGACATATCCCTCATTTCCTTGCTTCACTGTTGGACTTAGATATGTCAAAAGTGAGATGCCTTGTCCTCCTGAGAATGGAGTTCGTGGCTTCGGTGCTGGAAGAGGACATGGATATGGTGGCAATAGCCAAGTGTTGGGATCCCATTCCCAGATGATATGGCCAGGATGCTTCAGCTAGGCGTCGAAGTGGACTGGCAACCCTTCATCCTGGATGTGACTAGAGATTGGTTGGAGCGCCACCGCTTCTGGGCAGGGATTGGAGCGGATTTTCTGTGCAAGCGACTGGGTGTAGTTGAAGTGTTGGGTTTGTAATGGTTCAGGGAATTTGCAGACCTAGTTGAAACCACTGAATTTTACGATGAAGTTGAATGAATTGTGCGAAGGATTAGTAAGTTTTTTGAAACACATTGTAAATGTCAGGATTGTCCAGGTGGTCTAGGGTAGTCCGATGAAAATTTTGTTTTATGGTTTCCCAATGGCTAGTTCAGCCTAGATTCATGGACATCTAATGTATTTTTGTTTTCAGTATCAATATATGCAACTTGTCTGCGTTTTACTGATCAAAATATATATATATCTTCTACAATATTCAATATAATACACATCTTTCTCCAAAATAAATTAGAAAAATACTTATATTTAGGTCAAATTATGTTGGATGTATACGTGCATGTTATGATCCTAAAAGTGGCTTTTAAAAAGTAATTTTTATAAAGCCTATACAAAATTAATTTGTACCATCTAGGTATTAGAATAAAATAAATACTTAAAAACTAGACTTAAAATCTTACATTTCATACTACTAGAATTTTCTAAGATTATATGTGCAAGTGCTTCAAATTTTGTCCAATTGTGACAAACTTTGATTTTCAAGAAAAACACTTCTTCTTTTTGACCAAAAAGTGGACCCAACTTCTTGCACTTACCTAAATATAACTTTTAAATTTTGGGCCCAAAGATCAATTTAGGATCCAATCTAACTTTATCTTGTAATTTTAGTATTAGGCACCAAAGATAGGTATATATGTTAGTTTTAAAAACATTGTTAAGGGTCAAAATGTTTGGAAAGGAATCAAACTATTAAATTTTTAGTGTAGGCAATCTTGTTGGAAGTTGTAATTCACTAATTTTACAAATCAATCAAAGGACCATGCTTTTTTTATGAATTTTCTCTACATTGGTGGTAATGTTTATTGTGTTTTATGCTCTTTAAGACAAATTACTTGGTGAAATTTATAAAGTTCAGTAAAGTAGGATTAGTGTGTGAAAGATGCACATGTAATATGGTGGTGGTTTAATGAACTAAATTTAAATATTTTTTCAAATTTCTTATAGTCTTTCATGTATAGTGTTTGTGATAGAGTGAAATACTAATCAATGCATTATAGGTTATTTGGGTTTTATTAGGCATTTTAGAATTAAGGCTAAAACTAAGTGAATCATTGGTAGTTTACACTTATGATTACTTATTTAAGTCCTAATAACTTTTGATCTTTTTCTATATATTTGTTGGATATGATTATATTATAATTATTTTATTCATATCTGGAAAGATTTATCATTTTTTTAGCATAAATTCTCTAGATGTATGAATTGTCTAGCTTGATATTTTATCAACACATGCCCCTTGAACAAACAAATCACATAGACCACTTGGCTACTCCAACATTACCACAAATTGACACACATGAATTTGGATTTGATTGATCCCCATGATCAATTAGCTTTCTAGGAGAAGTATAGTGATCTTCATTTGAGTTGTATGTTTCGTAAGGATCATCAACAAGATGATAAATTTTAAGACATCTAACTTAGATGATCCTTCATCTTCATCTATATCCTCCCTTTTTTACTTCATTCTACTCATGATTTTTTTAAATCCACCCATGTATCCATGTTGACTGCATCCTCAACTATAGAGGCAATTTCACTTTACTTCTCTACAACCTTTTCCATTTAATATTGTGTTTATAAGAAGAATTGTTTAACTTTGACCCACCAAGTCAATAAATTATTTCATGTGTCCCTTCATATTTTTCTTGCATTTCTCTAATTCCATTGTAGAATCTATAAAGTAAATCTTATGGAAGGGCAATAAGACAAAAATAAATAAATCAACAAATCAACATCTTTACATGATGCCTATTTTTATTTTTTACAAATTAAACATAAAAATCATTTGTAAACATATTTTCTCATAAGTTAGGACTGAAAACTACTATTTTTTAAGGTAGTGTGGTTGATTCAAGCTTAAGTCAAAATAGTTTGAATTGGAATGATATTTCCTTTTCTACCATAAGTTACTATAGCTATATCAAAGCCAATATTTTTTTATACCTAGGAAATTGTAGCTTATTGTGTCAACTAAAATTTTATGGTTTCCATGGAAGAAAAGAAACAATTATATTTTGAAGGAAAAATAAGGGTGCTTATTAAATTCATCATTCAACTTACCTTTCTTACTATTGATGTGCACTTGAAGATTCTAGAGGTAGAATTGATGAGGTTATTGAATAATAGTTATTTGAAGGTTGACTTGGGAAATTAAACTTTATTTGAGAATTTAGTATAATTTGAAAGAAAGGATTAAATCATAAGGCAAGTATAAAAAGATGAAGGATAAAAAGTGGCTAGAAAATATATTAGAGTGAAATAAGAAATATTTTGGAAGTCATAACATGCTCAAATTGTAATGTGTGCACGTTGTAATTATAAGAAATGTTTTTTTTTTAAATTAAACACATTTATATTATAGTGTGTATGTATTTTTTTTTGCATTTGATTAGGAATCTCACCCATTAGTCTTGCTTTGGATTGGATATTTGATTCTAAAGGTTAGATCTACGTGTACGGTGCCTAAATTTATGTTTTGCAAAAACAACATAAAATCCATACAATGTCAAGTGTTCTCTCCATCAAGTTTGCATATTCTAGGATAATATTATGAAAAACCAACACTATAATGTCAAACTCCACCTTAGCTTTCTATCCATGTACTTTTCTAAAATCTAAATATATTAATATTTTCATCTTTAATTACCTTTATTAGTTTCTTCATTTTGTGCCAAAAATATAGTAATTTCTTTTTTCGCATAATCTTTTATATGTTAGTTCACCTTTTTTTTAAATACATTTTTGCATTCCACACATTTAAGAATTTTATTTTTTTATTATTTTTTCAAAATTAGGAGGGAGAATACTTAGTTTTTCATTTTTGAATATTGACTTTTAAAAATTAGGAAAACATATATTCATTAAAATTAGCAAAAAAATTATGAACTACAACATGATGTCAGCTAACTTTTCATTGAAGGGATTTATGAAATACTTAATAAAATTAAATAATGGAGGATCATGTTCCATGTTATGTTAGATTTTTGTGACAAAAATAAGACCACTTTGTGTTTTGAGCATTCAACCCTTTCAATCTCCATCATTTTTTAAATATAAACATCTTGAATTACTCATTGAAGTTTAGCTTTTGTTGATTTCAAGGAAAAAAGATAATTTTAACTCCTTTTTCCTCCATTTACATATACCAACCCATAAATTGAGAGTTTTTATCAGATTAAATGTATTAGAACTTAAAACTTGTATTATTTATAATTATGTCAATTATATGACCATTATTTTATTGTCCTTGGGAAAGGAATTCTCTCTTAGTACACAAAAATTTATCCCACTTTTCATTCATAAATATTTTATAAAGGAACATGATGGAAAGGAAAAATAAAATTATTTACATTCAAAATAAGTTATGTCTATTTAGACCTACAAATTCTACTTTGTCATGCTCCACTTTTTGGAGAATTTACTTTTTGCATAGGCACTAATGATAGGGTTTCTAGTGAAATTGTATATATAATTGGAATACGGTTTGCTATCCATTTTTTTCAATGTATATAAATATTGGGCATAGATCTGCATTACAACATACATCTAATGTTTATTCTACAAAATACATAGATCATAACAGTAATTCAACTTGAAATATAAGGCAATGTCAATGTCTAAAAAAAATATAGAGATAAAGAGGAATATCTTAAGTTTTAATTTTTAATCAATCAATATATAGAAAACAAACATAATAAAATTTGAGGAATATAATTTATTTTTTGAACATGTTGAAACAATGTTGAAGTGATAGATCAAAACTATTGGAAGCTACATCCAAATTATTATGCATGTTAATAAACACAATCGTGGTTATCACAAGAAGGGTATGTGAATGGAAATGGGGGACAAAAAAGGGGATATTAAGTGGTCATTTTTTTAAATTAGTAAAATTTGATTTTGGATGAGAAATTGAAAATAGTTATGTCCAAAATTTGAAGATATGACAAGAACAAGAGTCGTAGTTCTCTAATTTACTATCTAAACTACTAAAAAAATGTTAAATGGTGGAGATTAAGGGATTCAAATACACACAAAATTCTCCTAGTTTTTTCGAAAAAAAAAGCATAGATTCTAGTGTGCTCCTCCATAATGCTACCAATTTTTAGTATTTCAAAAATCACTTTGATAAAAAAAAATAACTAACACCATATAGTTTATGCCTGATTTTTCTACTATTTTTTAATTAATATATGATTTCTTACTAATTTTTAAAGTGGGCACATCTTGAAAAGTAAAAAAGTGAGCATGTTCTTGCTTTTTTTTTTAAACTAATTGCAAACCAATTTATTTGGGTATGTATAGAATACAATCTAGAATGTAAAATTGTAATGTATTTCAAATTTGGATGAATGGATAAAAAAAGAAACAAAAAATACTATACATAGGTTTTTGAGAAAAAAAAGAAAAAGAAAAGACACTAGCAAAATAAATTAAAGATGAAAACCTTAGCATATTCAAAATATAGAAAAAAATTACATGGTTAGAAAAGTAAAAGAGAGATTGATATTATTGAGGTATCATTTTAGCTCAATTATGAATGGCATGCAAACCTGATGGAGAGCACACTCAATGTTTACTCATTTTTTACAATTTATAAAAATAAACATTTGGGTATTGACATGTAATTCAAACCCTTTGGGTTGGATGCCCAAGGAAAATAAAACCCTAAGGGTTGCCAATACACAAGGTAGGTACAAACATGAGTGCATTATAGTGTACTCACATTATAATGTGCTCACATTTCTAAGAAGAAAAAATAAAACTAAGAGGGAGGGAGAGATATAGAAGAAGATTTAGAAAGGAAGAGTGAGATATATAGATATAAAGAGATGAAAAGAGTGAGAGATAGAGATAGAGGAATATATAGCTCCCTCTATCTCTATCTCTATCTCCATCTCTCCCTATATATATATATATATATATATATATCTTTTCATCTCTCCCCTCTCTCTCCATCTCTCTTCCTCTATATTACTTTTCTCTGTCATCTCATTTCTCTCTCTCTTTCTCCCTCTTTCTTGATCTCCCTACCTATCCCCCTCCCTCTTTATCTATATATCATTACATCTACCTATCTTTCTTATTCACTCTATATATATTGCTCTATATCTCTATCTCTTTCTTTCTCTATATCTCCCTCTCACTCTTCTCTTTATCTCTTTTTGTCCATATCTCTCTATCTATATCTCCATATCTCTCTGTCTATTTCCCTATCCCTCTCTATCTCTCTATATCTCCCTCTCCCTCTCTCCCCTTTTCATTATCTCTCTTCCTTCTCTACCTATATCTCTCTCTTTCTCTATCTTTATCTCTCCCTCTCTCTCGCTCCCTCCCTCTCTATCTCCCCCCTCTCTCTCCCTCTCTCTATTTTAGATTGCATGCTTGATGGATATTCAAATTAGGATAAATTTTACAACCAAGTATGCACTTGTTAGCTATGTGAGCTTGAAAACTTCAAATTTGGTCTTAAAGTGCCTATTATGGTATGCATGTGAGGTGCCATTTAGTGAGTAGATTTTGATTCCCTATCTATGATGGTATGTTGACTAATACATATGCTAATGAGTTGCATGTTGAAATTTTAAATTAGAGGTTTGGTTTTATTTATGCATGCTCACATGATGCATGTGTAATGTAATATTCTTTATCATGTATTGGGAGGTTGTATTTATATTTTCTATTGTCATGTCAGGGGTTAACAAGGTGCATGAGGTGGTAAGTTTTCATGATTTAATGATCCATGTGGTCATGGAGGTGCATTTATGTCCATTATTTTTTTTCTTGAAACTAGAAGTTAATAATTTTAGGTGCATACTCAAGTATTATAACCATTATCTCAATATTAAAATAGTAGATCTTACTATGTTAAGAAAATATAAGTGTGAAAATAAGTATAATGAAGAAGAACATAAGACATATAACAAATACTCATATAACATGTGTAAAAAACTACTTGCCTAAGTCCACATTTCATATTAAATATAGGCAACATTGGTAAAACAAATATGTATTCACAACAATTTTATATAGGCATACAATGTTATATTTCATTAAAATAATAATATATGTACAAGAAAGTCATATAGGCTTACAACAAAGTCATATGAGAATCAAATTTTATATGTGGATAATACAAAAATATATGTTAAAGAAAACCATATAGGTATACAACAAAACCATAATATGATTAGAGCTTTGTATTAGGATGGAAGATTCAATGACTCTTTGTTTGAAAATTAGATGGAGAGGCAAGCAATTTTTTTTCTTTCAAACCAATTAACTTGACTTCTCTAAAAAAAAATTGGATGTCCAGCTAATACAATAAAAATATAGATACATTAACATAGAAAAAATATGAAATAACATATACGTGAATAATCACTTACCGACAAAAAATAATCAACCTCAATCATTCATTGTCTCTCATAATCCCTCTCAGGGGCATGTGGACAAACTAGAGTTGTGACCCCATGTTACAAGCATCAAGAAACAAATTAGACTACAAATTAATATTATTCAAATTTACACTAATATAAGTGGGATAAAATAAAACATAGAATATGAAATATACTAATTTGGCTCATACCTCTATCAAAGGCATTGAAGACAAAATTGTCGCAATAATTCCCACTTCCATTATGCCATGAATATCAGGAGGATTTTGAACTACTTTCATCAACTAAAAATAGAATAGCATTATTTTATGAAAATTTGTTAGAATTGTGAAAAGCATAAACCATAAGATCAAATAATGAAAAAAGAAACCTTCCACACAAGAGATTTGTAGACAAAGAATTGTTATATTCCTCAACAAGAAAAATCTATAGAAAAACCTAAAGAAACTTCAAGGAAAACAAGAGTCCTTAAAGGTTGAAAGTTTGGGAGAGCAGAAGAGAAAATCTCCAGAGTGATAATACAATGAGGGTTGAGTGAACTATATAGGAGCAACCCTAGTAATTTCTCACTTCAATTAACAAAAAAACACTTAGTTAACTGAATAAAGAACTCCCAAGTTTAGCTTAAGTGCATGAGAATAAATTAGACTAATAATAAATTAAAGGTTAATTAATTATTAGCTAATGCATGATTACTCTAACAACCCCCTTAAGATGAACTTAGGGAGTAGCTAAAAACCCTAAAAAGAAAGAATGCATGATGGTTCCTAGCAAACAAGGCCTGGTGAGGTACCCATGTACAAACAAAAGATCTCTCAAAACTAGAGAAAAGGAGAAAACCATAGTGGGAGAAAACTCCTCTTCAAATTAGAGAAAGGTGAATGAAGGACTGAAAAGCCTCCATATCAAGGTGCGAAGGACAAAGAAGCCTCCAACCAAAATAATGTATTGAAAAAGAGGAACATGTAGAACATTACTAAAGCACAAAGAATTTATAGACTATTGTCAAATGATGAATAATATAGTGTTGAAATGAAGAATCTATAGAAATAGGAATGCAAGAGTGTTCATATTGTAAATGATCCATCTCATCAAAATGTAATGATAGTAGCCATTGATGTATGCTACACCTGACTAGTACATAGGAACAAGAATTAGATACATAGATCACTCCAAACTGCAAAACCAAGGAAGCATTAGTACCAACACTAGAAACCCCCCCTCCATAATGCTGAAAAGGGAGAGCCATGAGAGATACACTGAAACAATGTGAAACCAAGAAGTGCATGTAGGAGAAACAACCTACAAATAAAAGGGTGTGCAAAATAAGGCACACATGCATGAGGCAAGAATCACTTGGATTCACTATTGTTGTGGAAGAGACACTCACTTGACAAAGGTGTGATGGAAAGCCAAAGGAAAAAATCAACCCCCCGATGGCACTTTATATCATAGTGTGAGTGCAAAAGGCACAACTGGATGTGAGAAATCCCAAAAAAAGTATACACCAAAATGAAACTTTATCTCAGTGTGTCTACAAAAGAAAATATGCATGAAAAAGATGTCTACAATGCCCAAATAGGATAAAATACTAGAAATACATAAATAACAACCAAAAAAGAGTCATCCCATGCAAATGAAAATTTTCCAAGAGCTAAGGCATCCAAGTAATTCACTAGAATGTGAAAACACAAAAAAATTATAAAATGTACCTAGAGAGAAATTGGAAAAAGTGCATGGGTGGATGTGAAGAGCTCTGATACCATGTTAGAATTGTGAAAAACACAAGCCATAGGATCAAACAACAAACAAAGACACCTTCCACGCAAGAGATTTACAAACAAAGAATTGCTATATTCCTCAACAAGAAAAAGCTACAAGAGAACCTCAAGAAACTTCAAGGAAAACAAGAGTCCTCAAATGTTGAGAGTTCGAGAGAGAAGAAGAGAAAATCTCCAGAGTGATAATACAATGATGGTTGAGTTCTATATAGAAGCAACCCTAGTAATTTCTCACTACAGTTAACAAAAAAACACTTAGTTAACTAAATAAGGAACTCCTAAGTTTAGCTTAAGTGCATGAGTATAAATTAGACTAATAATCAATTAAAGATTAATTAATTATTAGATAATGCATGATTACTCTGAAAAAAAACCTAACATTATTTACAAACATAATGATTAAAAATAGTTAATATTACCTTAGTGAAACTTGTATGACCACTCCCACTAACAGGTTATGATGTTATCTAACATCCACCTATTCATCCTCAACTATAAATTTTAAGATTCCCATTCATATAGGGAAAAATATTTACATGTACTATATTTAATATTTATTTACCAATTACATACCTATGGACTCAACATGGCCATGTAATCGAGAGATGAAAGGCTTATAGACGTAGGATGAACACTTTGACCCTAAAAATTTATTACATGCAATTTACATTAATTTTTAATCATCATAGATGAATATATTTATTCTTATATTTAAAAGGAAATATAGTAAGTTGTAGTTAACCTTATTCAAAATTACCTATCCATCAATGTCAAATGTCTTATTCAACAACTCATTTGTGAGCACCATATTATCTAATATGAATGTGTCTTGCTCTTAGCTTTGTGCACCCTTGGAATTCTTAGACCCATAATTGTAGATAAACCCATAATTTTGAAAAAGGTGAGGTGATCATCGAGACCTATGAGCCTTTTCCTCATCGTCCTATGCAAAATGCATAGTATGTTGTAACAAGGTATGTGTGAGGGAGTTGATGGACTATAGATTCTCCACCTCAACACTCTTTTTCACAACACAAGGGATCGCGACATGATGAATTTATAGCCTAGCAAGGGGTCTTTGTGTTGTGTATTGGGCACAACATTCCCCCTCTCTATCATCTACAGAGCCCCCATCTCTACCCTAGAATCCATGCATTTCAAATTAATTTGGGATCTTATTTAAGACAAACTCAAAATATATTTTCCTTACAAGATACTATGGGACCTCATTGGTGTTACACAAAGGATGGTAAAAACTATCCACCACCTCTTCCAAAACGAATTCCTTATTCCTTGGTGCTAGCACCAATGAATAGGGAACCTACAACTTGTGTGCATGGGTGCATTGGTTCATGGACCAATGAAAAATGTACACAAATTAGATTTCAATATTTTATTCTCTTATGCTTGTTCGTACAACAATTTTGTGGAATAAAATTGTCATTGTAAACACTCAAAATGTTTCCTCACAATTGTCCTATTTTTCATCTATTAATTAAATGGATATTATTATCTATTTAATTAATTCATTTAATATCTTCCTCTATTTTCATTAATCCACTTAAATCATTAAAATATTATAAGCATTTATCCATCTACATTTATCCATAAATGATTTCATATTATTCTGTTTGCATAATCATTAAAATATCATTTGCATTCATATCACATTAATTTTTATCCATTTATATGTTCCATTAAATTATTTACATACATAAACCCATTTAATTAAATCATTAATTAATTTGAAAATTCACTTTAAATATAATTCTAAACCTTCATTATACCATAAATCCACCCATTTATCTCTCCCATTTCAATCAATTGCATTTGATTAAAGAATATGGGATAAATATGCATTTCTCCACTTCACTCTTTAATCCCACATCTCTCTCGCAACATGAATCCACCCCATGAAGACATCTATAAAAATCCTTCCCTTCTCACCAAAAAAGCACATTGAATTATGATCATGCAATCCTTTCTTCCATTCATCATAGCTTCTTGTTGCACTTGTGCTAGTAAAAATATGATAGCATCAAATGTATAAATTCAAATGTATAAATTAACATCTTGGTGAATAGGAAAACAACAGATTTTGTTTTCTTTAGAATGCATATGTTTGGTTTTGCATAGTTTAGGTTTATGTTTTCGCATGTGCTTTCATTTAAGAAAAGCTTAATGAGTGTTATGTTGAAGCTTTGATTTTGGATTTATAGTTTTAAATCAGATTTTCAATTTTCAGCATAAACATAATGGTGAACCCGACATGAATATGGTTTCATAACATGTGATGGTTGCAAGGTTTTTCAATAAATAATAGATTTTGCAGTGATAAAAATAGTTATTGCTTACTCCTGTTTTCCTCATCATTATATGTTGCAGCGACAAATCAATTAGGTGTTTAATGCATGTTGACTGCATGATTCATGTTTATTGCATCTTTTTCCATACTTACACATGCACGAGCTTTGTGATTCCTAACTAGGTTGTGCATGCATGTTTATTGTATATTTCACTGGTTTTCATAAAACAGTGATGAACATGATTGTCTCTGTAATAGCTTCAATACATTTTGTCACTGGTTTATGAACATGATGAAAATGATTGTCATTACTAATTCCTCTCTCTAAACTTTGACCTCTGCAAGCTTTAGGCTCAAATTTGAATAGCATTCTCACAAATCATTTAATTCTACTTCAAATCTTTCTCTTATAGTGGCATAGACGTGAGAAATAGTGGAATTAGTACACCTTCTTCCTTGATGTTATCATGTTTGAGGAGGCTGCTCAAGGATCTAAAATTCATGGCCCTTTTATCCCTTTGTTGGGAGGATTGATAGTGCTAGGGATAGGCTTAGGCTTTTTGCCTTGTTTTATGGTGGATATCTTTCAACGCAGCCGTATGGAAATGAAGAATGATCTCTAGAGATTAATGTTGAACGTTTTTTTTCTTAAATTTAAGATTTGATGAAATACTTGCTACACTATTTTCATTTCACTCACTTTTACCATTATACATGAAGGGACAATTGTAAAATATGTTTTCATGGCATGATTTGAAGGTATAGACTTTTTTTACTGTTATTCTCGATTTCACAAACTGCGGCTTTAATTCAGTTTATATGTGATGAAATAAGAATGGTTGCAACACCCTTCAAAAACCACTTCAATCCCTCTTTAAAATCCACATAGGCATTTCATCAAATAGTTGGAAGTATTGTTCATAAAACAAGAAAACTTGGTTTGCACTTGCAAAATTGATATTGCAATGTAAAAACAAAGGATTACAAAACATTTTTAGTCAACAAAGGACTAATGGACAGCAACATATGTCCATTTAATACCTGCAACAACCCTCTTAAAACTCTCTCACAATCAATTCTTCAAACAATCCAACACAATCTTGGTTTGCAACTTGCAACCATTGCTATGCTTCAAAGAAAAATCTCATTACAACTTATTTTCAGTCATAGAGGACTAATAAACAACAATAAAACCCCATACAAATATCACATAAGCCAATTAAATACATTGAAAAACATTCTCATGCTCAAACTATGTGAGCTCCCACAAATATATTCACTCTCCACTCTCCAACACCTTTATTCCACCTAGAACTCGTGTAACTTCTCACTGAAAGAGTTGACACTCTATTTGTTGTTATCAATCACTCCAAACTTGCAATAAACAACATTTCAAACCCCCAAAAATTGAGAACTAAACTCATGCACTTTCCCCCTTCAAAAAGTAAACTTATGTCTCACAATCTTCAGTTATGCAACCTGCAACAAACACTCACAACACTCAACAAGTTCTAACCATGAACTTCCAATCTATTTGTTGCTGCAAATAGCTCCTCACACCTGCAATATACGAAAAAAAGCAACCTCCATGGGATGCTACTAATGAGGTAAAAATAACCCCATCAATATAATGAACTAAATACTTAACCTCACATCTTCTATCCATCTTTACCCTGCCAATTAATTGTCTTTAGGATAAGTAATTGCTTTCTTTTTGTGAAAAGGTGTACAATCTTTATTTCTTCAAATTAATTGAAATAAGCTAACCCACACTGATTTAATGGTTTAGTTTTTAAGCATTTCATAAGTTAATTACCACAATTGGTTATCATTCTAGTCAAAGAGATTCAATGCAAACTTCAACACCATTGAAGACAAGCGCTAAAGAATCGGCACCGAAACTTTAGGAGAATGCATGATGGACCGAGTTTATGTAGTTTATGCTATTTTCAATTTGAATACTTTATGGCTCATCTCGAGCCCTTTAATGTTTTATGTCATGGGCTTTAAAGTCTGTTAGTTTGTTAAAAATCAGTTGAAGACTTTATCAACTGAAATATAGGATTTTGTTAGTTATTCTTATATAAATATTTAACTGTTAGAAGCAGTGAGATACAAAAGAATATCATTATGTTGTCACTATGTTTTTTGAGTTACACTCTTATGAATAAAATGAGTTTTTCCCATCACCTTTGGAGTTACTAAGTAATGTGAATGGAGTTATTTTGAATGAATTATTTTTGGAGTTACCAGTGTATGTGATCTAAGCTAGGCGTAGGAGCACCTGAGAGTTGGCCACTCGAGGGACTGTAGATTAGATAGATAAGTATTGCACTTTTAATTTTGTTACTTTCATTTAGTAATGATAATTCAGAGTGAAGTTTATTATCATGTGTGTAGTTCTGTCAAGATTAATCCTACATGTTGTAGTTGAGTCTATAATCTTTAAGTTTTATTGTCTGAAGTTCCGGAGCACCTCCTTTCAATTGTTAGTTTCAGATTATTAAATCATTTTCTATTAATTGTTAGATTGTTATCTTTTGTTAGATCGATGTTTCATAGTTTCTTTACAATATTTTCTTCTTCAGCAATTTACACATTTCTTAGTTTAATCATTTTCATGCTTTCTAGTTTAATCATTATGCTTTTTAGGTTCATAATTTCATGCTTTCTAGTTTAGTTATTTTAAGCTTTTTAGATAAATGATTTCCTATTTTTTAAGTTTACTAGCCTCTTAGTTTAGAGTTTCATTTCAGCTATCCAACATTTAGAAAACCTAAGAGATATAGTCAAGATGCTTTCTGTTGCATATAGCCTTCAAACACTACCTGGTCAATATATTAATGTATTTATCAACTAAAGTGATATGACCTAACAATAGCCTATCACTTTTTGGAACTGTTTCCAGGAAGTCTTCCTTTTCTAGTGTTAGTAGGAGATACCTTGAATACCTCTTTTAGGAGCAAAAATAGTCCTTTGGCTTCTTTTTTTGCATGGCCATGAAATGAGGCCCCCATGGAAGATTCATACCAAAAAAACCCCCAATCGATGTACCAACCACAAGTAGGGAGGAAGGAAACTCAGATCAAGAACTTACTGAGGAATTGACCGAGCAGGGTCAACCTGAGACCTTCCCACATACCTCAGAAAGAGAACGCATAGTTGTAGAGGAACGTATTCCTTTTGCAAAATCTGTAGCCTCACCCAACTGAGTGAATTTTTGAAGAGGGCCACATTCCCTTCAACATCATGGGTGACTGTAGAAATATCGCTAACCCTCCACCACCATGCACATTCACTTATCCTATTGCTATTGATGTAGATGATGACACAACCATGAAAAATATCTCACCAGACTTCTTTCCAACCTTTTGAGGTTTGTCTTCTAGAGACCTTGACCAATTTCTATTTGAGTTTAAAGTCTTGTGTCAAACATATGACTACAAGAGTGATAACCAAAACTAAATATTTTTCCCTCTACTTTAAAAGACTCAACCATGCGCTAGTTTATGGGATTAGCTTCTCAGTCGATAACCTCTTGGGATGAAATGGAGTTTTCCTTTTTGGAGAAATACCAAAGTTACTATAGGATCAATGATAGAAAAGAAGAACTATTCAAAATAAGGCAAAATGAGGATGAAAGTCTAAAGGATTACCTAGACAGGTTTATCTTCTTATCTAAACAATGTGGTAGATAATTCATAAGTCTTGATATTCTAAAGACCCTGTTACTTAAGGGTCTCAATGATGAAGCTCAGAGGAGCTTGGATTTAATGGGAAAAGGAGATGTGTCCCAACTGGGACTCGATGATATTATTGAATTGTGTCAGAATTTCTCTCATACTCGAGGAGGTATCTGAAAGTATACTCTCTTTAAAGGTTCCAATGAAATAGGAAAACTACGTGAGGAGATAGCCAACCTCAAGACTGATATTCTTGTCCAGCTAAACACCATGTTAGATGGCATACAGGCTAAAACGTGAAATCTTGAGACTTGGTCCATTTACTACCCTAGGTGCTGAAACAAACATTTGCTAAGGGAATTCCCTTTGGACAAAGTTGAAAAATTGATGTTTTTCAAGTTTGTGACAAGAGTCACCCCACTTATCAGTGTGAGATTTTGAATGCCATTAAGAATTCTAAGAAAAAAACACCTTCGGTTGAGGAAGAGATCAACTTTGTAAATCAAAGAACTGGAGGGAATTTTTCCTATGGCCAGAATTCAAACCCTAATTGGAGACCTCAAACCAACTAGAATAATAATCAATGGGCAGTACCCAGGCCTCAGGAACCACCTCCAACACCACCTAATTGGGGAACTTATCCTTGGGGACCACTTGAATGGGAAAATCAATCTTGGGGAAATCCTTAGTGGCCTAATCAGTCTCAACAATAGTGGTATCCTCAGAATCTTGTTCCTCAATGGAATCAACCTCAACATCAGTTTTATACTAGTCCCAGAAGGATGCCTACCCAACAGCAAAATCTTTTACCACCTCCCCAAAATACTCAACAAAATAAACAAGTTAACCAACCACAACTTTCGGTGCAACTTGTTCTAAACCCAAAGAACAATTTCTAGAATACTCCAATGTATTCCACATAACAGGACAATGTTACTAGACTTAATGCAATACACTGTGGAAACTTGCAATTGAGGTATGGGAAAACACTTTCGCAATTGACTATTGAAGAAATTTTGGATGAACCTATTAAGAAGTCTGTTGAGACAACTACAACAACTCCCACATCCGTCAAAACAAGCCCGACCTGCCATCTTCAGCTAGAGCTTTTGACCTGCCTCGGGAGGAGGGGGGTCAGTCTCCAACTGATCCTTTAAAGGATTCCACTCCTAAAGACAAAATTAAAGCACCTTTTTTGGAGCGTCTGAAACCAATCACTGTGAAAGATACTCCAGAAATGTCCACATCCACTGAAACTACGTTGATACAAGAAATTAAACAATTACAAATTGAAGTTCCTTTTCTACAAGCAATTAAGGATATTCCTGAGTTGAACCAATTGATCAAATAATTGTGTATCAAAAATACAGGGAGGAAACCAAAATGAATAAATACTATCCACATAAATGATTATCTAGTTGACTTGTTGGTTGAAAAGACCACTGCTCTGAAATATGACAATCCAAGTACTCCACTTATAACAGTAATAGTTAATGAGGTAGCAATACCTAATGCTTTGGTGGACCTTGGAGCAGCCATTAATGTAATGACTGTTGATGTGATGGAAAAGTTGGGACTTACTAATTTACGTCCCACAACTACAGTCTTGCAAATGGAAAATCAATCCATAGCTATTCCCAAGGGCGTCATTGAAAATGTTCTTGTTAAGGTGGATGGATGGGAATATCCAGTAGATTTTCAAATAATTTAATCCCTTATGCCTAAAGACAGTTATCCAATAATTCTTGGGAGACCATGGTTGGCTACTATTGCAGCCAAAATTGACTGCAGAGAGGGAGGAATGACCATTTCACATGGTCCTAATAGTAAACATTTATTTTTGTATCCTCCTGCCAAGCCTTCCAAACACAATAAAGTATGGGTTTGTGAACCAGAAAGTCCCAACATATAGGAAAATTTTTCTTCACTGGCCATGGTAGTCATCAAACAGCATAGTGAAGAATTAGAGGATGAATTGGAAAAAAACATGGAAAATATTACTATGGATTTGAGTGGTGAGGAGATGACGGACATAGAAGAGATCCTAAGACACCCAATAAATGTAGACCACACAAAATTTGATAATGCCAGTTTCATGGGATTACCTTGTCCTTTGACAAACTTAGTTCCAAAAACATATCATTTCTTTGCAGACATTGCCAAACTTCATAAAACCATACCTCATAGCTTTCCTCTTAACAACTTGACAAGGCCCATGTACACTATCAAATCCAACCATCTGGGAGTTAAAACCATTATGTTGCTGCCAGGAAAAACTTTGAACATTAACAGTTGGTTGACTGAGCCAGAAGAACACAAATTTTTTGATGCCCTAGTGAATAGATCTAAAGCTTTTTCTTGGGACTATGAAGATATGAGAGGAATACACCCAAGTGTGTGTACTCACCATATCTATACCAAGGATGTTTGACCTATTCGCCAACCACAACGAAGACTCAATCCTGCCTTGAAAGATATCATTAAAACTGAAATTGAGAAACTCCTACAAGTGGGGTTTATTTATATGATTTATGAAAGTAAATGAGTGTCACCTTTGGTTGTGATTCCAAAGAAAAATGGGAAGTGCAGAGTGTGCTTCGACTATAGGGAACTTAACAAAGCAACACACCTAGATTATTTTCCTCTATCGTTTGTAGACCAGGTTTAGGATAACTTGGTTGGAAGGAAATATTTTTCATTTCTGGATAGATTTAGTGGTTACAACAAGATACAAGTAGCAGCAAAAGACCGGGATAAGATGACTTTTACCTGACCTTGGGGGACATTTTCATATCGAGTTCTTCCTTTTGGGATATGTAATACTCCTGCAACATTCCATAGGGATATCCTAGCTATATTTATTGAGTTGGTGAATGAGTGTGTGGAAGTTTATATGGATGGCTTCACTGTATGGTTCAACCTTTGATGAGGCCCTCCAAAATCTAGATAAGGTGTTGAAGCAATGTGAGAATCATCATTTGTCCCTAAGCCATGAGAAATTTCTAATAATGGTAGAACAAGGAATAGTATTGGGACACCATATTTTAGCTGAAGGGATTAAGGTTGAACCTAAGAAATTTGAATTAATACAAATTGAGACCCCAAAAACTCAGACTGATGCCAAAATTTTCTTAAGGAATGTTGGATGCTATCAAAGATTCATAGAAAACTTCAGCAAGATCATAGCCCCTATGTTTTCCCTTCTTCAAAAGAATGTAGATTTCATCTGGACACCTAAGTGTCAGTCATCATTTGAAATCATCAAGGAGAAACTCATCTTTGCTCCTTTCCTTCGTGGATGTAATTGGAACCTTCCATTTCATATTTATGTTGATGCATCTGATGATGCCATTGGAGCGGTATTAGGACAAGAAGATGAGAATGGGGGAAAATATTCCATATATTTCATAAGTAAGAATTTGACTCCAATAGAAAGGAATTATACCATAATGGAGAAGGAATTCTTGGTTGTTGTTCATGCAATTAAGAAATTTTGACATTATATCACAAGATACAAAGTCATAGTGTACACATACCACTCAGCCATTACTTATCTTATGAATAAACCTGTAGTAAATGGGACTATAATTAGGTGGTTGCTTCTTCTCTAGGAATTCAATGTAACAATTATTGACAAACCAGGGAAATTCAATGTAGTTGCGGATTTCTTATCCTGAATTAAACATGATGATGGTGATTGTGCTCTGGTACAGGATGAGTTCCCAAATGAAAATATGTTTTCCATCTCTACTAAAACCCCTTCGTTTGCCGATATTGAAAACTACTTAGCCATTGCAGAAGTACCACCTCATTTTTTATCAAAACATATGAAACACCTTGTTAGAGAAAGTTCCCCCTTCAAATGGATTAATGGGATCCTATTTTGATGTGGACCTGATATGGTTCTATGACATTGTGTTAGGGAATATGATACCTATAGTATCCTTAGAGTCTGCCATGATGATCCTTCTGGAGGGCATTATTCTGCCAAAAGGACAACCCATAATATTTTGGGAGCAAGATACTACTGTCCTTCTATGCATAAGGATATCAAGAAATATATTCGTAGATGTGATGAATGCGAGAGGGTAGGAATACCAACTGCATCTAATGAAATGCCCCTGCAACCTTAGGTAGTCCTTGAACCATTTGAAAAATGGGGATTGGATTTCATTGACCCTATAGACCCTCTTTCACAAGGAAAAGAGTACATTTTGGTCTATACCGACTACCTGACTAAGCGGACAAAAGTACAAGCCCTATGAGTTGCTAGGGAAGAACAAGTAGTTTATTTCCTTTACAATAGAATTTTCCTCAAATTCGGAGCTCCTAGGGAAATCATCACAGATCAAGGCCCCTAGTTTATGTCTAAATTTTTGTTAGCCTTCACCGATCATTTCCAGGTAAGCCATAAGAAGTCCTCACCCTACCACCCTTAGGTGAACGGACAAGTTGAAGTCACTAACAGGGAATTAGAAAATATTTTAACAAAATAGTTTCATCAGGAAGGAAAGACTGGGCTCAGAAACTACCTGAAGTCGTTTGGGCTTATAACACCACATGGAAATCAACTACTGGGTATAGTCCATATGAGTTAGTTTTTGGGAAGAAACCTCTCTTACCCATTGAATTTGAACTCCAAACCCTCAAGAAAGCCATGGAGTTGGGTATAGGTCTTAAATGAGCCCAAATAGAGAGAGTTTTACAACTTAGTGAATTAGATGAACTCTGTTTCGATGTCGTCCATCAAATTGAATTGGCGAAACAACAATGCAAGGTCTGGCATGATAAGCATATCAAGGAGAGAGAATTTCATAATGGGGATTGGGAACTATTGTTTGATTCCAAATACAAGGATCACTAAGGAAAACTCAAAATGCATTGGCTTGGACCACATGAAATTTCTGAGGTATTTGCAAATGGTTCGGTTCAACTGAAACCCATTGATGGTGATACCCAAACTCTCCTAGTTAATGGACACTAATTACACATCTACCACAAACTTGTTAATAAAGAGGAATTTATAAAAATGGTAGAAATGTAGGGATAAATCCAATGCATTGACTTTGCTACGACATAGTCAATATAGTTTTTCCCCATTAAATAAATAATAATAAAAAAAACAAATAGCATGTGTATGAATTTACTTCATTTCAGAATGTTTCTTTCAAATTCTTCATCAACTTCATCATTTAGATTTGGCTAAATTTTGTTTATATTTTGCAGGACTTCATTTTTTTAAGTAAACACAAATTTTGATGCACCTTGCTATGGTGCTCTAAAACTTGTTGACTCGGTTGTTGTGGTGCTTCGAAACTTGTTGGCTCAGTTCCTGCTATGCTCCGGAACTTGTACAACTGACTTGTGTTGTTCCTCATTTTGATCCTACATTCTAATGCATCACTCAACCATGCTTTGGGAATTCAAAGACCAAATTTTCACATTCTTCTTCCTTTTCTTGGTTGCATCTTCTAGTGATGCTCCAGAATTTTGCTGGTTCTTCCTTTCGGCAACATCTTTTGGTGATGCTCCACAATTTTGTTGTTTCTTCCTTTTGATGGCATCTTTCGGTGATGCTCCAAAAAAATTTGATTACTGCTCTAGCTGCATCTTTCGGTGATACTCCAGAATTTTTTGGTTGTTGTTCGAGCTGCATCTTTCGACGATGCTCTGGAAATTTTTGGTTGTTGCCCTAGCTGCATGTTTTGGTGATGCTCTAGAAATTTTTGGTTGTTGCTTTGGTTGCATATTTCAACGATGCTCTTGAATCGTCAATTTCATTGTTGCATTCTAACGAAATCTCTCAACAATGTTCTAAAACTTTTTCATCTTTCACCCTGGCTACATTTTTCAGCAATGCCCCAGATTTTTGTAAACTCTTTCCTTTTTCAGTATTTTGATTTTTCCAAAGTTATGCACATGCCCATTATTCAAATTTTGCTACCACCTCGAGATCCACTTCTTAATTTTCATTTTTCCATATCATATCAAATCCTTTCATAATAAATGAAATTATTATGACATCCCTTTTTTTCATAATACTCTTTGCCATTATTTAAACCATCCCATCCATGTCATAATTATCCACCGCCACCCTCGCCAAATTATGTAACTATCCTATTATGTCATCAAAAGGTAAGTGATGTTTGATTTAACGACAAGATGTAAGGTGCGTACAATTTTCTTTGCTTGAAGTACGTAAATAGATGCGCATTTTCCCACACAGAATTGTCATGATTACTCAGTAAAAACTCAAGTAAGGCAGTTAATTCCTCTTCCACTGGTTATATCGAAATTGTGTCCCTTTTCATCTACAATTCAGTTGATTGAAACAAGTTGAGCATTATAGAATTTCCGCATAATCTAGCAAAGTAGCGAGGGAAGATAAAATGGGCTCGGAGCCAAGAAAAAGTTTGAACTAGCCTCAACAGTACAATTGTTTGCATTGAGTAACATTGCAGGCCTATTTTAAAAATTTGGGTGGCTTGAATTTATGAAAAAGTTTGAGGGATATACCAAGCAACTAGTAAGAGAATTCACAAAAAAAATTATAGACGGACAAACTGTGGTGTGTGGCAAGCGTTTCCAGGTAAGTCCAAAAATTATTGCTCATCTCTATGGTCTTGAGAATAGAGGCATTGATTTGATTGAAACTACCAACATTACCTATCAAAGAATGGTAGAATTGTTTCATAGGGAGGGGGTTCCACAATCTATAATCACCATAAGTACTAGGGGACAGAACAAATATTTTCACAAAATGTTTATCCCAGAACCCCTGAGAACTGTCGTAGCTTGGATAATAAATTATTTTACCTATGAAGGGAAAATAGCCACGATAGTAGGACCCCCTTTATGTTTGCTTATTCATTTGCACCATGGTGTTGAAGGCCCTTCTCTTAGGGTTAATTTACTAGCATTTTTATGTCATTCAGTTACCACCATGATGGAAAGGTATAAAGTTGGGACAGGGCCACTCAAACACCACGACCTTGTAAAATTGATATGAAAATACCATTTTTGTAAAAATCCAAAAAAGAAGTGGCAGAAATTCTTGTGAAATTTTGAAAAAGTGGAGTTTGAAAGACCTCTTGAGGAGGGCGAGTCATCTAAATAAAGAGACCAATCTTTAAAAGAACCATCCTCTAAATTCTTAGGTGCTCCTAAATCCCAACAGAATTCAACGGTTCGTAGTGGTGATGCGTCGGAAACTTTTTTTGATGTGTTAGAAACCACAAGACAATCAGGGGATGTAGAAATTGTGCATTTTGGAGAAGGAGAAGAGCCTCCTCGTAAGAGGAAGAGGCAGAATAAAATTACTTTCCAAATAACCTCTCCTCTACGGAGAAGTAGGAGTTTATATATTGAGTCCAGTGGAACTGTGGCCTATGATACAGGAAGTACCTCTAAAAAGAAAAAGCCTAGGACTCAAGCAAGAATATTGGAAATTGAAAATCAACCTGCTAATGAGGAAATAAGTGAAATAGAGAAATAGGTTGATCAATCTCCCAAGGCTAAAGAGAAAAGAACGCCATCTCCAATGGAACAGGAAGAGGGAAGAGTACAGTCACCACATTTTGTGGATATTGAAGATGAACCTGTGGGACGATTCTCCCCTTTTCTTGACAGATTTGAAAATATACCTAGTACTGAGGAAAATGTACTTCATGTTGATATGGAAATCCCAAATCCACCTTTTTTTGTTAATGCAGAGGGTGTAGAATCTAGTCAGAAAGGAGAAGAATCAGAAAAAATGGAAGCAAAAATTGTTGAGTTAAAATTCTGGTTATAGAGAAATGAAGAACAAATCACCCGACAACGAGAGGGAATAGAATCACATGTTGCAATTATAAGTAAAAGGGATCAAGAGATTACAAAATTGACAATGCAGATGGAGCAAAAAGATAAGTTCATTGAGCAATTGCAATATCAAATACAACAATGGAATCGGGAAAGTAAGTAGCGTGTGGTTGATTTATCTGAGAAAGACAAGCACATCCAAGGTTTGAAAAATAATTTTATGCAAATGTTTAATGATTTTGAAGAATAAAGGAACAAGCAAAGAACTGAACTTAATGCTTTTGTGAGTAGAATTGTGGAGTTAGACCAGGACTTGCAAGAAAGTGACACCAAGCCAATAATGGAATCTAAGGGAATACAAACTAAACCAACTATTTTAGAATGGTTCCAAGTACGTATCCCTCCATTATTGATGAAATGGATGGAGAGATGCTACTTCCTGAGAGATGTAGAATTTGAAAATGATAGGCTAAAAAAGGAGTTACTACTGTTAAAAGAATCATTTCACAAAGTGTATAGAGCTAAATAGGATGCTTGTCAAATAAGTGAGTTATTGTTGGCTTGTAGAAGACCATCTAGGTTGTATTCTATGTTATTCAATGAAAAACTCCTAAGATGGAAGTTACTTAGAATTCACAATAACTAGCCACATGATCCTGATGATAAAGAATTTTTCAAGATACTTGTTGAGTTAACTCTTGATCAGTAGGATTTATTATGTGAATTATTTTTCCATAATTTGATCTTGGAAGATTATACATATTTTTATGTTAATTTCTTTGTGGGTGAAGTTCATTTGAGAACATTCCTGTCCACCACGCGTAATTAGATTCAATGGTACGATCAGTCAAGGGAGTATTCACATGCAAAGAAAACTGTTGGATTACAAATGAGATACACCCATAGGAATCCCTTATATTTCAAGGTACAGTTCTTGGGTGTTCAACTTAAAGAGAATGTACAAAGTAGATATAACAATAACCTTCGATTTTGCCATAATCATTTTCAAGATCAAGGACCAAAGTTGATAGGGAAAGCTTGGAATGCATGTGAAGAAAGGTATACTCCTCTTCCTATGTATCTCAAGAAAAGAGAGGTAATTTCACCTCTTAATATTAGATGGTCCTATAGAAGGGCAATAGCCTTGACCGATATCCTTGAGAAATTAAAGGTTAACTGGATTGGCATGAGGTATAGACCTCCTCTACTTCTTTCACCACCCCCTGCAGTATATATCAATACAGATCAAAGTGATGACAATTTTGAAAGATGGGTAGAAATGGTTAATTTTCATCAAGGATTCCTAAGGGAACCTAAGGATCTAGATACAGAGGAAAATTATTTTTATGACCTTAGTGCTAGATATGAGGAGTTGAACAAGAATTGGGGAAATGAAGGGCAAGCAACACAACAAAGAGCGAGAGGACCTACTCGAGCTTAGAAAGGGGAGGAAATGATGAGATAAAAAAACCTCATCAATATAATGAACTAAATACTTAACCTCACATCTTCGAGCCATCTTTACCCTACCAATTAATTGTCTTTAGGATAAGTAATTCCTTTCTTTTTGTGAAAAGGTGTACATCTTTATTTCTTGAAATTAATTGAAATAAGCTAACGGCACTAACTTAATGCTTTAGTTTTTAAGCGTTGCACAGGTCAATTACCACAATTGATTATCATGCCAGTCAAAGAGATTCAATGCAGACTTCAACACCATTGAAGACAAGCATTGAAGAATGGGCACCAGAACTTTAGAAGAATGCATGATGGACTGAGTTTTTGTAGTTTCTATTATTTTCAGTTTGAAGACATTATGGCTCATCTCAAGCCCTTTAATGTTTTATGTCATGGGCTTTAAAGTCTGTTAGTTTGTTAAAAATTAGTTGAAGACTTTACCAACTAAAATATAGGATTTTGTTAGTTGTTCTTATATAAATATGTAACTGTTAGAAGCAATGAGATATAGAAGAATATTGTTATGTTGTCACTATGTTTTATGAGTTACACTCTTATGAATAAAATGAGTTTTTCCCATCACCTTTAGAGTTACTGAGTAATGTGAATGGAGTTATTTTGAATGAAGTAATTTTGGAGTTACCTATGTATGTGATCTGAGATAGGCGTAGGAGCACCCAAGAACTGGCCACTCGAGGGACTGTAGATTATAGAGATAAGTATTCCACTTTTAATTTTGTTACTTTCATTTAGTAAATGATAACTGAGAGTGAAGTTTATTTTCATGTGTGTAGTTCTATCAAGATTGATCCTGCAGGTTGTAGTTGAGTCTATAATCTTTAAGTTTTATTGTCTGAATTTCTGGAGCACCTCCTTTTAGTTGTTAGTTTTAGATTGTTAAATCATTTTTTGTTAATTGTTAATATTGTTATCTTTTGTTAGATCAATGTTTCATAGTTTCTTTACAAGCTTTTCTTCTTTAGCAATTTACACGTTTCTAAGTTTAATCATTTCCATGCTTTCTAGTTTAATCGTTATTCCTTTTAGGTTCATAATTTTCTGCTTTCTAGTTTTGTTATTTCAATATTTTTAGATAAATGATTTCATGCTTTCTAAGTTTAGTGGCCTCTTAGTTTAGAGTTTCATTTTAGTTGTCCAACATTCAGAAAACCTAAGAGAGATAATCAAGATTCCTTCTATTGCATATAGCCTTTGAACACTACCCGGTCGATATATTAATGTATTTATCAACTAAAGTGATAGGACCTAATGATAGTCTATCAACTACAACCTCTCTCCAACTCCCTTTCAACTTCTTCCCCTGAAAACTAAAAGCTACAGGAAGAAAAATGCCTTCATAACTCCCTGCCAAAATGAAATTTCATTTAATTTCCTTCAAATTCCCCTTTCCCAAAATTGGAACGACCCCTATCATGTAGCTACACCAAAAACATAAAATAAAACATAAAATAATGTTAAAAAGTTAAATCCAATTGATTTCTCCATTCCACAAAAGTTGGGAGTTGCATTTGCCTGCTCCTGCACTAACTCTTGAAAAAGAAAATCCTAGAAAAAGAAAACCTGGGCACCCACCTCAACAACTCCTATTTTTTAGAGATTCTAAATAATTGTTTTAGAACACCTTTATTTCATATCCCAATGCCTATCATGCTTTTCTTGGCATTTTTGAATTCAAATTGCATTAAAATTGCAATTTTGCATTATTTGCACTATGCCAACTTTGACCATTTCAAAATGAGCTTGAATAAACATGAAATTAACCAAGATGAAATGAAATTCAAGATCCCTCACATGAAATTCAAATTCATCTCACAACCTCACCAAAATTTAAATGCAAATTCAAATTCAAATTCCTTTTGGTTGATGCGGGATAGCCTGCCAACTATGGATGCTCCTGCATCAGACACCCACGATAAGAAAATTTTTGTGAATATGGATTCACAAAATGGATTTGAGTGGTAGTAACACCCTTTCATATTGCAAGAAATCTACAGAAAACTCCTTCACTGATCTTGGTACCTTTGATAATCTCTTCTTCCTCATCTTCCAACATCTTGTTGAAACATTCACCATCCTCCTCCAACAACCCTGCATTTCATTATTCTCTCCTCTTATGGACTTGTATCCACCATTTACCATCTTTCTCCTCCTAATTCCACACATTTTCCTCTCTTATCTTGTGGGATATGACCTACCATTGATCGACCACCTCCACCAAAATTTACCTACACCAAACTCTGCAACACCATACAAATGATATGCATTCCACACTTCACTAGCAATCTCTAAGTGAACCATTTCACTTGAATTCACTAAATCATCTAACCGATCATGAAAATAATTAAAAAGAAAAGTTTTTACCTTCTCATTACTTGTTGCAATATCATTCTCAACCTCATCAAGGCATTCATCAAAATCTGATTTCACCTCATTACCTTTTGTTACAATCTTTACTCCACCTTTCGTCAACACTCGCCATTCGTTTTCTATCATTGAAATATTTTCATCTACACAAACTATACTCTCATTTGCATCATAAAAATGAAACATATTATATATTACCTCTTTCTCTTCAATATTTTCTTCACCATTTCCTACTGCCATATCTTATTCACCTTCACTCTTAGCTGCACTTTCATTTTCCATTACTTTCAAGTCCTCCAAAGGACCCTCATCATCCTTAATCATTCTTCCCTTTCATTTCCACATTTTCCTTTTCATCCTTCTTCCCTACACACAAAGTTTCACTTGCAAACATATCAGTACAAAAATAAAAATAAGACTCAATTCTTCCCATTTTATTTTCCTTTCTCTCCTTATTATCTGCTACAACTTCTTTTGCTACTTTCTCTTGCCTATCCTACAAATTATTAAAAACATATTCTTCCCCATCCTTTATGATGCTATATGTATTCTTCCTACCATCATGTAGAGCTCTTCAATCATACAACCATGGTTTACCCAACAAAACATGGCATATATCCATAGTTACTATATCACATACAATCACATCCTTATATCTACGAATTTGAAAATCAACCACACATTGCTCACTTACCCATATCTGGAAATCTCCTTGCAACCAAGAAATGTAGTATGGGCTAGTATGCTTGATTCTTTTCAATTTTAGCTTGTCTACCATCTCTTCGGATACAATATTATTGGTGCTACCACTGTCCACAATGACTTTGCAACATTTCCCACTCACTTTACACCTTGTTCAAAATAAATTACCCTTTGGATGGGCTCTTGATTCTATTTTTGTGGCTCTATAAATTCTTTCTTCATAACAAAACATTCTCCTAGCTTCCAAGATATTTTTTTTCACTTTTTCACACTCTCTTTGCAACTGCTTCACTCTCTACCTGCAGGTCCTCGTGCAAACCTCCTCACATCGGCGCTTATGCTTGCACACTCAAGAATAACCAGCTCTAATACCATTAATGAAGTAAGGAAGGCTACAAAACCCTTCAAAAACCACTTCAGTCCCTCTTTAAAATCCACATAGGCATTACATCAAATAGTTGGAAGTATTGCTCATAAAACAAGAAAACTTGGTTTGCACTTGCAAACTTGATAGTAAAAACAAATGATTACAAAAAAAAATCAGTCAATAAAGCATTGATGGACAAAAAAATATGTCCATTTAATACCTGCAACAACCCTCTTAAAACTCTCTCACAATCAATTCTTCAAACAATGTATAAATCACAAACAATCCAACACAATCTTGGTTTGCAACTTGCAACCATTGCTATGCTTCAAAGAAAAATCTTATTACAACTTATTTTTAGTCATAGAGGACTGATAAACAGCAATAAAACCCCATACAAATATCACATAAGCCAATTAAATACATTGAAAAACATTCTCATGCTCAAACTATGTGAGCTCCCACAAATCTATGCACTCTCTAACATTCTCATGCTCAAACTATGTGAGCTCCCACAAATCTATGCACTCTCTAGCACCTCTATTCCACCTGCAACTCTTGTAACTTCTCACTGAAATAATTGGAACTCTATTTGTTGTTATCAATCACTCCAAACCTACAATAAACAAAATTTCAAACCCTCAAAAATTGAGAACTAAACTCATGTATTTTCCCCCTTCAACAAGTAGACTTATGTCTCACAATCTTCAGTTATGCAACCTGCAACAAACACTCACAACACTCAACAAGTTCTAACCATGAGCTTCCAATCTATTTTTTGCTGCAAATAGCTCCTCACACCTATAATATACAGCAAAAATAAACCTCCATGGGATGCTACAACCTCTCTCCAACTCCCTTTCAACTTCTCCTCCTGAAAACTGAAAGCTATAGGAAGAAAAATACCTTCATAACTCCCTACCGAAATGAAATTTCATTTCATTTCCTTTAAATTCCCCTTTCCCAAAATTGGAATGACCCCTATCATGTAGCTGCACCAAAAACATAAAATAATGTTAAGAAAATAAATCCAATTGATTTCTCCATTGCACAAAAGTTGGGAGTTACATTTGACCGCTCCTCCACTAACTCCTGAAAAAGCAAATCCCAGAAAAAGAAGACTTGGGCACCCATCTCCACAAATCCTATTTTTTAGGGATTCTAAATAATTGTTTTAAAACTCCTTTATTTCATATCCCAATGCCTATCATTGTTTTCTTGGCATTTTTGAATTCAAATTGCATTAAAATTGCAATTTTGCATTATTTGCACTATGCCAATTTTGACCATTTCAAAATGAGCTTGAATAAACATGAAATTAACCAAGATGAAATGAAATTCAACATCCCTCACATGAAATTAAAATTCATCTCACAACCTCACCAAAATTCAAATGCAAATTGAAATTTAAATTCCTTTTGGTTGATGCAGGATAGCCTATCAACCATGGATGCTCATGCATCAATATGATTGGGATAAATGATTTAATGGATTGTGAACATAAAATAGCTTTTCATAAAGTGTGGCTTTAATGAATTGATACTCTAAGTTTAAATCAATTTATGAACTTTAAATTAGCCGCTAACGTCAAGCTTTATGTCTAACATGATTAATAATCTATGTTGGGTAACGTCATAATAGTCAGATTCAAAGCACCATAGTCGAACTTGATGGTCTTCTCATAAACTATGGGGTCTTCGCAGTCTCAAACGCCCAACTAGGATAAATTCAATGGAGATTTGATGGTTTTTTGTGCTCATCACTATAGTTCAGTTTGTATGACTATTAAATCAGCTTTTTAGTCTTTGATTGTGAATCTAGCATGATACAAATGCATTTTATGTTCAATTTTCAATTTTTAGCATTTTCAATCTCAACAAACGTGTTTTGTGCATGCCTACAATCGTAGCATAATCTTTGCCTCTGAATCTTTCAGTTTTCTATCCCCCTCTTTGTTTGTTGATTAGATTTGGATTGTTTTCTATTTTGGTTTAGGTTACAGTTAGATTATTTTTAGCAGTTATTTTTGTCAATTTAGTTTATATTAGTTTTGATTAATTATTTTTGTTAATTTAGTTTTAATTTAGTTTAGCTTTAATTTAGTTTAGTTTTAATTTAGATTTAATTTAATTTAGACTAATTTTAGTTTAGAATTTAATTTAGTTTAGTTTAGATATAATTTTTAGTCTAAATTTAATTTTTAATTTATATTTAATTTTAATTTAGTTTGGAATAAATTTAGTTTAGATTTTTAATTAATTAGATTCTAGATTAAATGTTAGTTTTTTTTAGTTTAGTTTTTTTATTGCGAGGTTAATTTTGTTAATTTGGTTTTTGTGCAGGTTCGCATGTTAGAGACTTGAAAAATAAAAAATAAAAATTGAATATACGTTTGTCGAAGACTTTGAGGCTTGAAACTACTAATGACATTTGGTGTAGGATGTTTCTTGAAGATTTTATTTTTAAAACCGATTGTCTTTTAGTATAGAAAACATTTTGATTGGTGCTTAAAAAGAACTTTGTTTGTCGTGTTTGGTGCGCTTGCACATTATGTGTTACCTGAGCTAGTGTGTACATATCCTCTCTCCTTGCACACTTGTGTGATCCTGGGTGACAATAAATACACATTAGTCTCCCCTTTTATTTTTAGTAGGAGGCATGTCTGGGGATTTCATCACCCCAAGGTTCAACCTCAAGCATGTTTTCCAGTGGGCTATATTAGAGGGCGGAGAACAAAAGTTGTACCCCAAGGAGTGGCTAGCATCATTTGCAGCCAAGCTACGAGACCCTCAGTCTGTTGAGACTTGCTGGTGATGAGACTGGGAGTGGGCATCCCAGTTCTTAGGCTATTACAGACATGCTCTTTGTTCATAGCAGTCCCCCACTAGACACCTCTTGTTTTTAGCCAAAAAAAAAAACTTATACTTTCCAGCGCAAGAGGTCATACCTCTAAATTCGTCCCACATTCTCACAGTTCAAAGTTGAGATAGAAAATTCCTTAAGATCTTTGGGCCTTTGGGAATTCTAAGTTTGGTGTGCCCGAGAAGTGTGTGTCGTGTAAGGGGGAGCCAGTGTCACCTAACTTCTAAGCTATCCACTCTAAATAGGTGCAGTTGGAGAAATCCAAGTGGGAATCTAGAAAATATTGTCTCTATCAGCCTCAGATTTGTACTTGAATGTTATTTTATTGCAACAATCAAACAAAATTCACAATAAAAAACAAACGAACATTCTTAGTCATGATCAAACATCACACTTGTCCTGTGAATCTCAAAACTTGTCCAAAGATCAAACTCAAAAAGAAATTGTTTGTTGTGTCTTGTGTATGTGTTCAAAAAAAATCTCAAACAAACATCACACCTAGGAATTTGTAACATCTCAACCTTGCCAACCCCAAAAATTCAAACAACAAAAACATCCAAAATGAACCTGACACTTAAATCTCTTGGGGCCATCATCCTTCAAGTTCTGATCTTTTAATCCTTGCATTTCGCATAGTCCTTGCATATATCCACCCTTGCATATCCATTATCAGTCAAACAAACCTTTAGCATTGCACTTAGGTTACTCTTCTTAGGTCTTGAAATCAAACATTTGGCTACTAGTCACCTGAATCACTTGAGGTTCATCATCCTTGAGTAGGGCAGTCCTTTTTGGAGTCACCATCTCCTACATACACTCTATTGATCACTTATCCTTGTGTCTATCCATCATAGCACAAGTAAAGCCTTGCATCATAACTAGCTTCAGACCTAGGGTTGCCTTTGAGCTCTTGCATTCTTATCATATCAAGCTTGTCATATCATACCATACCATTCTCATATCTCATCTTAGAATCATATCCTTTTTCATTGCATCCTATTCTTAGGTCTCATACATTATCTTGTCTTGGATTGAATATCAGAACAATCACCTATGACCCCTAAAACAAGAATAAAAATGTTTCAAGAAGAAGGGAAACCTTGGGGAAAATAATTTGATGGGTAAGATCACATTAGTGTTGCAACTAGTGAATCAAATGAAATACATAATGAAGAATAACCCAATCCCATATAAATGAAGCACTTAATGATCATAGATTCACTAAATTTCTTACAAAGGTAGTCAAACATAACCCATAGCAATACTTCAAGGCCCTTGTTGATGAAGGAATCAAAATGCCTCCTGATTTTGAAATATCATTACCCATGATGAATGACCAACCTAAATCTAGTGAATCTATACATCCCAAAACAAACAATGATGATAGAATCAAAGATCACAGACCCATTTATCTAAAACCTGGTTACAAGAGATCTTCAAATATATCAAAACCTGCACCTACAAACAATCCTATTTTGGATGAGCTTAGAGCATTGAGACAAGAATTGAATACTCTCAAGAATAATAAAACATCATCCCACAAGTTCTCCATTGAAGATATATGTCCTTATCCTTTCGATCCGAGCATACCAATGCCACCTTTTCCTAGTCACTAGGACATATCAAAACTTGATAAATATAAGGGAAAAGGAGATCCTAAAGACAACATAAGAGAATTTTGTGTTACTACCATGGAATTTGCAATTGACGAGACATACCTTATGAGATTATTCCCTCGCAGTCTAGGAGGAGAAGCTATGGAATGATTTTCACGATTACCCCCAACCATCAAATATTTTCAAGAATTGGATGATAATTTTTTCTCCAATTATAGTTTCAACTATGAATTGAAAGTGACCATGACAAACCTTTTTAACACCAAACAAAAACAAGGAGAATATTTTGTGTCATTTTTACAAAGATGGAGACATTTAACAAAATGATTACCTTATAACATTCCAAAAAAAGAATTGGTTGACCTCTTTTTCCAAAATTTGAACAAGGAAATTGGAAGGGAACTTCACCTCAAATGCTTGGATTCCTTTGATGAAGCCATAGAAATGGGATTTTGAATCGAACAAACTCGCATTAATGATGGAACTATTAAACTTAACAATGACAAAGATCAAAAATCAGATTCAAGCAACAAGACACCTTTTTGGGTAGAGAACAAGAATGTAGTTAATGAAGGAGTTGTTGATGCAAAAAATACTAAAACATCATCACCTATCTACAACCTTAAATGTTCATCTTCAGATAAAGGAAAAGAAAAACAAAGAAGCTTCCCTAAATGAAATTTTGCACCATCGAGACAATCGCTTGAATCCGCATTAAAAGAAATCCTTGAAAATAATCTTATAATGATACCTAAGATGAAAGAATATAATCCACAAGTGAAACCCCCATGGTGGAATGAGGATCATTTTTGTGACTATCATAGACATAAAGGACATAAGACTAATAGTTGCAACAAACTTCGACATCTAATACAAGACCTTATTGATGACGGTAAGATAGCAATTGAAAAACACACTCCTTATGGTAATTTTGATCGTGAGATGTTTAAAAATCCTTTCCCTAAGTATGACAAGGATAAAGGAAAGGCCCTTGAATTTGGTGATGGTGTAAACTATACTATGGCTAAGTATGATTATATCATAAATAACATCAGTGAGGTTGATAATCATGTGAACACTTTCATTATAAAAGGAAAAGAACTTGATTTCAATGTTACTACCTGTAGAGGCATAGTTACCCTTAGAAGTCCTAATTCAAAACCCACTACACCAACTTCAGAATACAACCTCATAGAGAATTTAGGTAAAATACTCGCACAAATTTCCATACTTGAGTTGTTATGCCTATATCCTGAGCATAAAGATATCCTAGATAAAGTGCTTGCTACTACTATAGTACCTATAGACCTACATGTAGATCAATTCCAAGCTATGGTGGGACACATCACCTCTCCTCACACTCTCACTTTTATTGAGAATGATGATTTTTCCATTTGATAACCACATAACACACCTTTACACATTGAATTCCTTGTTCATAATGTCAAGATCAAGCAAGTTCTGATAGATGGAGGAGCGGGTCTTAATATTTGTACTCAGGAATTGATCACAAAATTAGGGTTCTCTAAAAATATAGTTGATCCAAGGAAAAATATTACCATAAAGGCATATGATGAAGAGGAACACTTGTCTAAGGGATCAGTTACTCTACCAATCAAAGTTTTCCCTATGGTAAAGGATGTGGTTTTCCAAGTTCTTGATCTCCCTCTGACCTATAACATCCTCCTTGGAAGACCTTGTATTCATGCAATGCAAGCAGTACCTTCTACATACCATCAGTTCATTAAATTCCCACACAATAGTGTCAAAATCACAATACAAGGGGATCCTAACCCTTTCATGTATTACCAAAATCTAAGTCCTAAAACTGAAATCACAATCCCAAGTAATTGTGAGGCATTTCCTTCTCAAGCATATGTTGATACTAAGTCCTTAAAATCATCCACCTCAAAATCCAATGAAGGTGATATCAAAATACAAGTAAAAGAATGAGTAGGAGAATATACCTTGAATCGTGCTCTTTGCATTGGAAAGTTACCTTTATCTCCCCACACCTATGGAAAACCACAGATGACTAAGACCACATTAGATGTAGATACTATAGTGATTTATAAATCAACTAATTTCAAAAAATGGGGAGCCCTTTATAATCAAACAGAAGAATTTGATCTCTTGAAATGGATATACAAAGATGAAGATATAGAATAAGAACAAACTAAAAAAACTAGAGACAAAGATACATGTGGAACAGTATGGTACAAATGATTTGATCTTATGAAACAAATGGGATATGATGGTAAAATTCCTCTGGGCTTATAGAAATAGGGTATCTTAGAACCAATACAACCTACTCATATGCAAAAAGTCCATGGTTTAGGATATGACACGCAGAAAGATAATACCTTGAGTACTGCATGTACTTCAAGTAAGGAAATAGAATCCTCTAATGTTACACAAATAAATGAGGAAAGCTCCATCGATGACTTCATTGAAACTTATGACTATGATAGTGTCCCTACACTTGAACCCAATCATAACATTTGTACCCTTGAATCCATTCAAAATCTTGACTCAAATCATGATGCTTTACCCCTGGTTCACCCTAAACTCATAGATTTGGATTAGAAAGGACCGCCACAATTGGATGTATTTCAAAATGATGAGGCAATCATAAAATTTCTGGGAGCACGAGAAGATACACTTCTTGAGGATCATAAAGCAAGTTTCACCATAGAACTCAATAGTGTGGCTTTCTTTGGGGAAGGTGTCAAGCCTCTCAGTCATAAAATTATTGAAAATATAAATAGGTCTTCTAGTGAAAACCGCTATGCGGCACTATTAGACCCGAAAAAAGTAAAAATAAAGGACATATCCAAGGGTGAAAAACTCTCTAAGGCACTTGAGGATGGAAGGCTTGACACACTTCCCCTAGCACTCTATCATGAAAAATCATCTATGTTGGTGGAGAAGACAGTACTAGCAAATCTCGGCACAAAAGAAAAACCAAGGATAATTCATCTAGCAAAATCATTAACACCTGAAGAGAGAATAGAGCATATACAATTTTACAAGGAAAGACAAGTCAACTTTGTGTGGTCCTATGTAGACATGCCAAGACTTGATCCAGATTTAGTAATACATCACTTGTCTTTGCCACCAGGGGAAAAACCTATTAAGAAAAATTTGAGAAAAATGCACCTGCATGTCGCTCTATTGGTAAAAGCTTAATTACAAAAGTTGCTAGATGTGGGATTTATAAGACCTGTTGACTATGTTGACTGGATTTCAAATTTAGTACCAATTTCAAAACCTAATGGGGGTATCTGAGTTTGCACAAATTTCATAGATTTAAACAAAGGTTGTCCTAAAGATGACTTCCCACTTCCAAACATTGACATGATAGTGGATTTGATAGCAAGACATGAAAATTTATCCCTCATGGATGGTTTCTTGAGCTACAATTAGATTAAAATTGCTCCTGAAGATCAAATTAAGACAACATTCGCTTGTTCTTGGGGAACCTTCTATTGGAATGTCATGCCCTTCGGGTTAAAGAATGTTGGAGCTACGTACTAGCGTGCAATGACCACTATCTTTCATGATATGATGCATACCTATTTGGAAGACTATGTAGATGATTTGTTGGGAAAATCCTACACTAGAGTTGGACATCTAGAGATCATGGACAAAATTTTCACAAGATTAGAACAATACAAGGTCCGATTGAATCCAAATAAATGTGCCTTTGAGGTAACCTCTAGGAAACTCCTTGGATACATTGTCTCATCTAAAGGAATTGAAATTGATCTTGCAAAAGTAAAGGCTATACTTGAAATTCCTTCACCTAAGAATATTAATCAGCTCCAATCATTACAAGGAAAACTTCAATCTATCCGTCATTTTAAAGCACAACTTGCAAATAAATGTCAACCATTTTAGCACCTATTACACAAGAATGTTCCATTCAGATGGGATGACAAGTGTGAACAAGCTTTTTAGAAATTAAAGAATATCTTATGACACCACCAGTATTAGTACCCACTATGGATAACAAGCCTTTACTTCTACATATATCCACAACCACCACAGCACTGGGGGCACTTTTGGCACAACATGACTATGAAGGAAAGTAATGTGCAATCTATTACATCAGTCGTACTCTAGTGGGATATGAGCTCAATTATAGTCCTATTGAAAGACATGCATTGCCATAGTTTTTTCCTCACAGAAGCTACAACATTACATGCTTACACACCATACAAAGCTCATCGCAAAAATTGATCCTCTTAAGTACCTCCTAAACAAAGAAGCACTCAGTGGATGATTGGCTAAATGGGTTATAATTCTTAGCGAGTTTGATATTGAGTATGTAGAAAGAAAAGCAATCAAAGGAAAAGCTATAGCAGATCAACTCGTTGTTGCTCCTGTGATAGATAATCATCCTCTTATTACATATTTCCCTGATGAATCAATCTTCAACATGGAATCTACACATATTTGGACTTTATATTTTGATGGCTCCTTCACACAAGGTGGTTCTGTCGTTGGCATTCTCTTTGTCACACTACAAGGGGATTGTATACCTAAAGCTTATAAGATACAGTTTCCACGTACCAATAATATTATAGAATATGAGGCATTAATTTCTAGGCTCTGTATGGCTGTGCAATGGAAAATCCTAGAGTTATGTGTTCTTGCTAACTCTCAGCTAGTGATCAGACAAGTTAATGATGACTATAAAACAAAATATGAAAAATTGATGCCTTACAAAATAATGGTGGATGATTTCAAAGCCTATTTTACATCAATTTATTTTGAGCAGATCCCCTGAGATAATAATAGAGCTGCAGATGCAATGGCAACAATCAATTCACTTGTGGAAATACCAAGCAATTTCACCTACTGTGAGTTCTTAGTAGAACCTCTTTTGGAACCTGCTTACAATGTACCACAATTTGAAATGATCTGTCTTATTGTTGGTCCTAATTCTCAATGGTATGGGGATATTTATGCCTATGTTCAAGATAACACCTTGCCATCAAACCCATCCAATAAATCCCACAAAACCTTTATCAATCAAGCCTCTTGTTACATAATCCTAGCTGATACTCTTTACCGTTGAGGTCTCGATGGTACTTTACTCAGACGTATTGAGCATGACGAGGTCAAAACTGCTTTATGAAAATTACATGAAGGTATATATGGGACACATTCTAGCGGTCCTACCTTAGCTAAGAAACTCGTGTATGGGTTATTATTGGCCTACAATGGAGAAGGATGCTTATTAGTTTATTAAAAAAGTAAGTAGTGTCAAAAACATGCAGATTTGATACATGCTCCTACACAAGAATTACAATCTCTTGCTACACCATGGCCCTTTTCTCGGTGGGGACTTGATCTCATGAGAAAGATACATCCAACTTCATCCAATGGTCATAAATTCATTCTCATTTCCACAGACTATTTCACAAAATGGATTGAAGATATTCCCCTCACTCATATCACTAGAAAACAAATAGCCACTTTCATACTAAACTATATCATCAGTCGTTATGGTGTTCCTTTATCCATTATCACAAATAATAGTCGTTCCTCCAAAAATTAGGATGTCTGTGAACTCTGTGAGAAATTCCATATACAACATTTTTCCACACCTTACTATCCTCAAGTTAATGGCTAGGCTGAGTCCTCTAACAAGACCATTCTCAAAATTCTTAAAAATATGGTCAATGAAGCTAGTCGAGATTGGCATGTTCAACTAAATCCTGCCTTTTGGGCTTACCGCATGAGTGTCCACACTCCCACAAGCGCTACCCCATATACCCTTTTCTATGGATCTAAATCCATCCTACCCATCAAGGTCGAGTTTCCTTCTTTGCAGGTCTCCTTGTGCAATCAAATCGGTGATGAAGACTACCAAGTTTCATGTTTGCAGGAATTGGAATTGTTGGATGAATGAAGAAAAACTACTTTCAATCATCTCGGAGCATACCAGTAGTAGATGTGTCAAAGTTATAACCATAAAGCGAAACCATGTACATTTGAGATTGGGGATCTTGTCCTTCGTGAAAATCCTTGTAATCGACAAGATAGAGAAAAGAAGGGTAAATTTGAACCTAACTAGTTGGGTCCATATGTTATCACTGCTATGTATGGATCTGGGGCATACCAGTTATCTACTCTAGAAGGCAAATTTCTCAGTGATCCCATCCCATCAACAATATGCACATTCACAGGTTTTATACCTGAGTACTTTAGAGAGTATACTCTTTTAAAGTCCTGAAAAAATACAAAAAAATGGAAAAAGTCTTGAAAAATACAAAAAATGGAAAAAAAAGTCTTGAAAAAATACAAAAAGAAAAAGAAAAAATGAAAAAAAGTAAAGAGAAATCAATTTGTTCAATGGTGAAAACCACTTCAGTGGCACCTTGAGCAAGTACCATGGTGAAAACTGAGAAATCGGTGCATGTGTAAAGGTTTTGCTCCTCTTTCCTTTGGAGCTCCACTTGATCTTTCCATCCCATTTCCATTCACCCTCCACTTCATAATAGTCTTTTCACACTCACCATGGCTTGTGAATTGTTTGAAATTTCCCTCGTTTGCTAACTTCGTCATGCGTATTAGGTTGGTCCTATCCCTCACTGGGGAATTTCCTCAACCTTAGCTATGGGTTGGGATACTTAGCATCTCATGGTTAGAGAAAATACCCTCTATGCCTATCTACTCTCTTGCAATTCATCTCGTTTCATTGTAAAACTTCAAAAAACCAAAAAAAAAAATCAAATATTCCTAAAAATCCAAAAAAAAATCAAATATTCTGAAAAACCAAAAAAATCAAATATTCTAAAAATCCAAAAATCAGATATTCCAAAGAGCCAAAAATTCAAATTTTTTTAAAAAAATCAAATATTCCAAAAATCCAAAAAAATCAAATAACTTCAAAAAAAATCCCAAAACAATGCCACTTTTAGATCACCACATAGCTTTGAACTTCAACAAAGTCAAAATACACCACGATTGACAATCAAGCAAACATTGCAACATACCCATCAATCCCCTTTTCAAATCCAACCAAACACATAAATTGTGACAAGAATCAAATCTACATGGAAGCATGATGCTTGTTTGTTTGTCGATCTTTGATTATTTTATGATTTTATCTTTGGTGGCATTTCTTTTAGCTTCTTGAGGATGTCTTGGACTAGAGAGGCGAGGATGGGGCATGTTCACTTGTTTCTTGTTTGTGGATTATTTCTTATTCACAAGATGACTCATCTTAAGACATGGTTGTCTAAAATCATCGAGGACCTATGAGCCTACTGTGGACGAGAGCATTCCTTATCTGATAGTGTCTTCCATGCAATAAGTATTCAGGTCATCTAAGGTCCTTATACCTAGATTTTTATACTTCACTGCTAAATAAAAATGCAAACAGTATTCAGGTCGTCTAGACTTTCATGTTGTCTAGATGCTTATACTAATTTGCGACATAATAAGATCTATGATGATAAAGCACTTTGTAAAGCACAAGAAGCTTCATCACCTTCATTTCCTTCATATCAATTTTTCATCTATCATTTCTTCCATCATCCATTTCCTTCATCACTTCATGTTTCTTCATGATCCTTATCTCAAAGGGTAATTAATCGCTTTACATAACTGATATTTGTCTTTTAATCCAAATACCAAATCAATCAACTTAATTTTTAGCATGGGACTCCACTACTCCCTAATCACTCAATCTATTAATCAATCATTCTTTTTCTCTAGCATCAATCTCAAACAGCTTAATTAGCTCTTCAACCCGGCTATAATAATCATTTCCATCAATTGTTCAATTACGCCCATCAATTGTGCATTTTCATCAAATGTGCATCTCCACTTAATCACTCGCACAATATCAATTATCAAATCTTCTCCTCATGATCTATCGAGAGATTAATCTTATCACATCTTGTTCGGTCAATCTCTCAAGGGGGCATATCATCCTTATCATCATCCTTACCAAGATAACCCTGGGGTAGGTATCAATTAATCAATTATTTTTCTTTGAAACAACGTGTCTCAAAGAGGGACCAAAAGTAGACGCTCAAAATTTGTCCTCACAATCATTCTATTAATTAAATTGATATTATTATCTATTTAATTAATTCATTTAATATCCTCCTCTATTTTCATTAATCCACTTAAATCATTAAAATATTGTAAGCATTTATCCATCTACATCTATCAATCATTTATCCATAAACGATTTCATATTATTCCATTTGCATAATCATTAAAATATCATTTGCATTCATATCACATTAATTTTTATCCATTTATATGTTCCATTAAATTATTTGCATACATAAACCCATTTAATTAAATCATTCATTAATTTGAAAATCCACTTTAAATATAATTCTAAACCCTCATTATATCATAAATCCACCCATTTATCTCTCACATTTCAATCAATTACATTTGATTAAAGAATATGGGATAAATATGCATTTCTCCACTTCACTCTTTAATCGCACATCTCTCCCGCAACATGAATCCAGCCCATGAGGACATCTATAAAAATCCTTCCCTTCTCACCAAAAAAGCACATTGAATTCTGATCATGCAATCCTTTCTTCCATTCATCATAGCTTCTTGTTGCACTTGTGCTCGTAAAAATCTGGGAGCATCAAATGTATAAATTATGATCTTGGTGAATAGGAAAACAATTGAGTTTGTTTTCTTTAGAATGCATATGTTTGGTTTTGCATAGTTTAGTTTTATGCTTTTGCATGTGCTTTCATTTAATAAGAAAATATTCATTGGTGTTATGTTGAAGCTTTGATTTTGGATTTATAGTTTTAAATCAGATTTTCAGTTTTCAGCATAAACAGTCATGATTCCTCCCTCTTATTGGGTCACATGTTAATTTGAACACTCATAGAATCTATATGAGAGATGACAAATTCCAATGAGGTTGTGAGTGTTGTTTGAGGGAACTAGTTGCATTTGGACTTTTCAACCTATCAACTAATGCTTGGAGTTCCCTTTTGTTGTTTTTAATTTCACCTATTAGGTTTTATTTTATTTGAGGGTGTTGAGAAATTGATGGAGGGTTTTTTTGAGGGTTTGGTTGTCCATGCTCCTCACTAGAGTTTTAATCAATTAGTGAATTAGGATTTTGAAGATTTTCAATTCCTAAAAATTAAAAAAATTAAACCAAAACAATTACCAAATTGGTATTATATTCAATTTCTATAGTAAAAAACCAAAAAAAATACCTCCTTGACCTCACAGATGTTGTGGTAGTATTTTTTTTGTAACTTGATTGACTCTAGCATGCATACACGTTATTCCTTGCTTGTGTCAAGTCATTGCAAAGACAGAGGGTTGGGCTCAAATGAGCTTGGCCTCTATTATTTTTTGGTTTTACAATAGACATAATGTGCTTATGCTATGGCTCGATAATTATCAGCTCAAGCTTGGTCACTGCCAGCTATAATGCAAGTGCATTTAACATGTTTGTGTTAATTCTTAGATGGACCAAAAAGTGGTTGTGGCCACTTTTTGGTCCCTAATCTTTCTGAATTAACCCAAAACAAAGACAATGATGCTATTAATTTAAAATTTGTTAAAATTTCATGACAGTTAATATACAAAAAAATGTTTCCCATCACATTAAGGAACTAATAGTCATGTAGTAAATTACATTGACCTAGTCTAAGTTTATGGCTTTTCTTCTAGTACTTATTAGTGACCTTTCCTAGTGGATTTCTTTTGCTACCTTTATGATAAGTTTTAATTCAATTTTAATGCTTAATTTATCCCATTAGATAATGTCTCTAGCCACATCAAATAAAATTTACATGAATTGCACAAATAAAACATATAGAGTAACTTGATTATCATTTTAGTTATCTCGTATATGTTTATTTAGTTATGACTTGATTTAAAATAATAACTCACTCATTGTAGCCTCACAATCACTTACAAACCTAGATCAAAATTGAGAGACACTCTTTCTAGCCCTTGTACCTCAATCCTAGGTTCCTCACACACCAAATAGTCATTTAGGTGTGTCATGGAAATCAATGCACAAAATTTGCACAATTCTAAAATATTAAGAACACATCTCATTCCACAAAATAATTCATCATTTGAGATTTATAAAACAAAAAAAATTCAAGCCTCCAAATTAATGGAGTTGTATGAAACCTTCAAAACCCCCCAAAAATTCCATCTCTCAAAATAAAAGAAATTTCTAAATTTCAAGAGTACCCTTTTGGTTCTAAAATGCACAACACTTCTATGAAATAAAAAAATAGTATTTAAGAATTCTAATATTTTAGAAAAAAATATATATAACTGGACCAATAAATAACCATTTTCAAAATTTTAAAGCATAAATATTTAAACTACAAAATAAACTCTAAATCATTCCTATACAAAATGATACCATATGACTCCACCTAATGTGGGCATGGTTCAAGGAAGATAAATTCATTTTAAATGTAGATTTAAATGAGGAAAATGCATCCCTTCACAAGTGTAAACAATGAAACAACACGCTCTTTTGATAAACATCAGCTAGAAAAAAATTCCTATAAATTTTTATCCCCAATTAAATCCCACAACCACTCCAAAGTAAAGAATGAATCATTAAAAGTCTTTTATCCCTCTTTTCTACTTCATTTTCTTTTATTTCCTTTCATTTCTATTTTTTCTAATTTCATTTATTTATTTTTTCCAAAATAACTTTTTCAACATAAATAAATCAATAAATTGATTTAATAACATTGAAAACTAATTTAAGTTTAATTGGTGCATTTCAACTAGCTAAGAAATTAAATCAATTGTTTATTTTCTCAAACCTCAAGGGCTCAGTGCTATGGAAAAGACCCTCAATCTTAGGACTGACCATATATAGTGTAACATTATGTTAGTAGATCCTTTTGAAATTTATTTAGTGTAACAATTGATTTAATATCTTAGCTTGTTGAAAATCAACAATTGCCTCACCTTCGTGCTCACCAAAATCATGCCTCACTTCCTAACATGGATGCGGTTCATGGGGTATTTCCACACAATCCACTCATGAAAAGCAAGGACTTCGTGCTAAAACTCTAGCTTCTCAACATAAAAATAGGAAAAAATTAATGGGTTCTTAGAGGGAAAATATCTAATAAACATACTCCAAAAAGCATAAGCACTCCTAGCAAGAAATTCTTAGCAACCCATTTCTCATAAGGAAACTGTCGAAGGAAACAACTAAACATAAAATAAAGGAGCAAGATTTCTCTTGACAACCCTTGAATACTCATTATTCTTAACTAACAAGGTTACATGATGCAACAAGATCAAGAATTCATGATCCATAAGAAAACATGACTTCCTCATGGCCCAAACACCAAGTATCCATAACTCAAAATACATAGGATGAAAAATTATTCACTCAAGAGTTGCTCTCCCTTCTAGTACAATGCTAGCAAAACATGAAACTAACAAGGAGAAACTCCTACAACTACCAAGTTCACAACATTAGTAACTGTAGACACTGAAAAATGTCCTAATCGATGTCATTTATTTAAATCAAATTTACTAACATCCTTTCCTCTTTAATCCATCCTCTTTTTCACTTAATTTCTTTAATTAGCCTATCTAATTAATTAATTGCATCATTTTCATCTATTATAGCCTAATTAATTAAATTGGGTTAATTCATCTCTTTTCGCACTAACACTTCATCTAATTAAATTAAATAAATCAAAGTATTTAATTTAATCTCCTAAGTCATCTTATTTAATTAAATAACCCTAAGTTATTTAATTAAATATCATTTCACCCCTCCCCTATTTATTAAATCATCTAATTTAATAAATATCTCTTAATTCTTCTAAATTACCTAATTGCATAAATTAAACCTTGTTTAATTAGCAATTAAACTAATTTTTTTCTAAGCAAAGGGAATATTCTTTATCCTCATTTTTGCACAATTAAAACTTTGTTTTAATTTGTAAATTACCTTTTTCCTCACCCAAAAGGAATATTCCCTCTCTTCCAATCAACTCACTTGGCTTCAAATGCAAGTTATCTTTCAACCTTTTGAGCAAGTTACCTTTGACCTGTGTGAGTAGGTCAAAAGTGTGTTTGTTTGAAGCAATTGAGATCCCTTCATTAAATCTCATCATGCATTCTCATCTGTTGATGAGAATCCATGATCCATGCCTCTCATCTCCTTCATCTTGAACCATTGATTAAGCTTTTTGATCTCAACCATTCATTCCTCATCTGCTCTTCTATAAATAGATCACTATTTGGAGACAAATGGATCCATCTTTCAATGGCAAAGTCATGTTGTTGAATTCACTCACATACACTCTCATCTTTTACTCACTTATTAGCTTATTTTAGTTCATTTTCATTGCATAATAGCTTAGAGCGTCCATTAATGGCTTCCATGCATCCATGATCTTAGTTTGTAAATAAATTAGGGTTTTTAATCTTTTAGCATAGAATTAGCTTAGCAATAGCTTAGAATTTGTATATCTTCATCATTTATAGCATAAAATCATGGTAACTTAGCTTGCATCATGTTCATTTTAGCATAAACTAGGTTTTCACACATCAATCACTATGATTTCATCGATTCTCTTCCATAGAATCGATTGAAACATGCTCACTAATCACGAGATTGGGAAAGTGTTGTCGTTCCACATCAACACGACACCAATTCCACAACAAGATAAGTTTCAGATGGATTAGAGTAGATATTTTGAAAGCTTTCATAATTTAGTATGTTAGGTTTTGATAAAATGTTTCGTTTCGATTTCATTTGATTGATCCTGTTGAGATTCAAGTATTGGTGGCTCTGTTATGCTTTGATTCTTCATGGATCAAGCATAATTCGGCCAATGACGGTATTTTTGCATCATGTTTTGGCGCTAGAAGGAGGAAAATTGATCATTTAATTGTTTTTTTATCTTGATTCCATGTTCATTATGTTTTGCAAGTTGCAGTGACGCTCAAATCACAAACAACGATGCTATTTTAATAGTTTCGCCATATAGTGACTCCCTATCAATTTGAAGCAATGACACATATTTAATTTACCAACACTGAATTAAATATGGTGACACGTATTTAATTTGAAGATATCGTGAAATGTAAACGGTGACACTCAAACTCACAAGTCTGACACTTTTAAATTCCAAATAGTGACGCCATCGTTAGAAGTGATGCCCATCAAAATAGCAATGCAATTGTGCTCACTGGTCTTGCTACAGAGCGATGCTCATTTTCACTAGAGTGATGCCCAAATCTCAAACTATGACGCTATCATGTTCAGCAATACCCAACCAAGGTAAGAAATTTTATGTTTGTTTTTTCGACATGTGACTTAATTTCTTTAGTTTATCTGGTCACTGATGCATGCCTGACTGTGTTTTGGTGGTTAGAATAATAGGGTTTTGCAAGTTTTAAGGACATGGAGTGAAAGTGAAATAAATTCTCTTCTCTTAAATTTTATGATTGTAACAAGCATTTGATGCTTTGGGGCAATTATAACCCATTTTCATGCTTTCTAGTTTTGGCCTTAGGAAACACACTAGAATTCAATTTGGTTTAAAATGAACGCTCAAGTTGGATAAAATTGAACCCTCACATCACATCTTTCAACTGGGCTTAAAATTGAGCAAGGCAAACTTCATCTTTCAATTGGTGCTTAAAATGAATTCATCATTGCTTTGAAAGGTTAAAATTGACAACTTCTTGCTATGTTTTGTGATTTTCAACTTTGTTGGTGAATGCATATGCAACTCTCTCACGCTGTTTGGAAATCTTGAGAAAGAGAAAAATTCTCCAACACTTTGCAAAACCACCCACATTTTTCAATTTGGGTTTAAAATTGAACAACCATGCTAGTGTGAGAAAAGGCATATCGTGTGTTCTCTCTTTGTTCATGCAAGCAAAGATGATCAAACTACAAATGTACTTCCTCGCTATTGTTCACCTTTAGAGGGCCTACCTTGGTGGGAAAAATTACTCACCCCAAGGGAATGACCCAAGTGGTAGCGAGCATAAGCCAAGCTCTTCCGAACCGCTATATAAATTTGTGGTTGTAAGGAAAGTTTGCAATCAATAGGCGTGATGCATGATAGCTCTCCCCCAGTATCTTTATGAAGCATAAATCCCTTGTTCTAAGGGTTGGGAGACCTCTTGAGGGATTTTATCATAGTATCCTTTGAACAGGATGCCTTTATTACGAACCCTTGTGTAGAAGCAAAAAAATCCTTAATATTTATTGATGTCAAGAATGGTCATTCTAAAGCCGACCCACATTTGAACTATTCAATTGTAGAAACAGAAAAATTTATTTTAATCTCTGGATTTTAAGGATTTTGAGATTTGGTGGTCCCGAGAAGTGTGTGCCATGGAGGGGAGCTAGTGTCCCCAAATCTCTAATTGTTCACATTGTCTAGTGTTTGGAGAAATCCTAGTGGGGATTCAACAAATATAGCCATTTCTATCCTAGGGTTGTAATGCTTGTGAGTCAGTTTAACACTTTTCTTGATTTCAAAACGATCCAAAAACAAACATTCACTATCCAAATTTCAAACACTTTCACTCAAATATGGACTTCTTGAGTTAGCCTTGATATTACTGCTTGTCCTAAGGATTTACCCTTAGTGATTTCTAAATATCTTGACATTAATCTCAAACCCATATTTACCAAAGACAACATAGGAAATTATGGATTTAACCTCATGATTTTCATGAAATGGACATTGTGAAAGTTATGATGCTTTTGACATAAACATCTAGTTTGGAAACATAATCAAAGACAAGTGTTTGTGGTAAAAATCAATTCACTTAAGAAAAGATAAATTGACAAATGAACCCCACATGACTATTTGGAGACCAATTGCTCTCGTTAAACAACTTGATCTTCCAGGTGCTATAATTCATCCAAACTTTGAACTCATAAATGGTGAAAAAACAAATCTTATTAGCAGTTTGAGAACCTTCACTTTTGAAAACAAGGAAACAAACACACAATGGAGAAATGCAGTAACCATTCTAGACGAAGAAGAGGAACATGCTGATATTGAGGCTGGAAGGCCCCTATTACCACCTCCCATGTGGAAATAAATATTTTCCTTTCTTCCATAAACTTAAATTGTTTCCACATGATCTCACAAAAAAATCAAGATCCCTAAGCCAAGATCTACAGGTCCTCATTTTAGACTTAGACATCTCACTCCAAAATCTCTTAAGAAACACCTTCGAGCAGTTCACAAAAATAGAAACATATTGGTAGAAAACTTTATAGACACGCTTCAAGGTATAGTCTGGAATTGTATGCATTCTTTTGGAGTCAAAATCCTAGTCTTTTTCATGATACTCAACTCCTCTAAATGATTCATCAAACAGTCAAAATCTATAGGGGAAAATCTCCAGCACTCTATTTTAGACATAGGAATCATAGAACAAGGTATAGTCAAAAGTGGGCTTCAATATTTTACTGTAACTGTTACACTTTGCTGAGAAACTTTTATGCCTAAGCTAGGAGAGCCTGAACAGGTCTGAACATTCCCATCCGTCCTCTCATTTTTTAGGATTTGAACATTTTAGAGGTCTAGCATCATTCTCACTACCTTGATCTTGTCAAAACAAAAGGTTTACTTTAGTTCAACATTGGGTCAAACATTTCACTCACCCCTTCATCAAATTTCATCCCTCACTTCATCTGTCTTTGCAAAATTTCAAATGCACCAACACTTTGGGACTTAAACATCAAACCAACTTGCTATTTTAGCTACTTTGTATGTGAAATGTATCCTTTTCCATGCACTTAGTTGAGATAGTTATCATCTTTGAACTAGTTTATCTTGAAGGTCACAAGTCTACCCTAAATATTTCTAAGCTCATTAGCATCCTTTATCCCAACATCAAAACATCAAACTCAAGTCAAAAGTGTTTTCCCAAAATGCTTGTAAAGATCACTTCCCACATTACCCATCTTTTCATACCACATTATCATCATTGCTCCCAAAAGACTTAGAGTGTCTCTTTTACCTAGGTTTGAGTCACCTAGAGAGTTCAAACATTACAAAACTCAACACAACTCTCCCATAGCTGACACCAAATTTATGGTAAAGACGAGATCACAACACAAGAGAATCATGGAGAAAGACAAAGTTACATTTACCTCAAGTGATCCAAATCCTTTAGAATTTTATCCTAGAAGTCATGTTACACCATCGCAACAACCATCATCTCCTTCAGGACCATATAAAATTGAAGACATCACGAACAACCCATTTGAGCTCACTAGAGAAGAACTTTTAGAACGTCAATCTTTTGAAAGTGTAGCTCCTATCTCCCCGACATTTGTAGCATAGAGTTTAACACAGGATTTCACAACTCCATCACAAGGGATAAGTCAAATTTACATACCTAGTCTTGCAACCAGCCTTGCTAAATATTTTGGTCACACCTCAGCATTTGAAAATAATACACTTGTGGGTACTCTTGAAACTAATCCTCCACCTCCCACCACTATTTGGAAACCTACCATTGGTGCTCCTCCTATTCCCAAAGATCCAAAACAGCTACACACTCCACTTGAACTTCACTATTCCACCACCACATCAACATCTCAAGGACACCCTTCTTCATCCACACCTATGAGTACCACAAGTATTCTGACCATCACACAAATTAGTATAGACCAAGTATCTCAAAACAGCACACAAGGGAATGTCAATATCATATCACAAAATCAACCCTCAACACAAATAGGGACATCCTTAGCCAACCCTTTGGTGGGTTCATCCATTCCATCCACCATTACCACATCATCCACTATCATTCCACCTCAAAACAATCCCTTGGTTACAAGTTTTATAAATCCCAAGAGTACCTTGATCATGAATCCTTTGTTTACATATTTTGCACAAGGCAATCCTCAAAAAATGGGACAAGGGAATATTTTTAATCAATGGACTCAAGGTCCTAGTATGTCATTTCCATTGCAAAATTTAATGACATCATCTTTTCCAACAGTTCCCTTTCCTATGCCAAATCAATTAGGACCTCAAACATAAATTCCTCCGCCTCATTCTACCATATTGCAAGGAATGTTAAACCAAGGGAACCCTCCACCTTTCACCAGCAATCTATTACCCACTCAAAACATTAATATCCCTAATCCTTCACAGATGTCTCAACAACCACCTGATCCCATGTTGCAAGCACATGCCTTAGCTCTATAGCAAGCACAACAAACTTATCAACACGCCATACAACAACAGCAACAATAGCAAGCAGCTTTAGCACAACAACAACAACAACAGAAAGCACAACAAGCAGCCTTAGCAACTCAACAAGCAGCCCTAGCACAACAACATCAACAATATCAAGTGGCCATTGCACAACAAGCAAATTTACCAGCATAATAAGTCATGCAACAGCAATAAGCACAAAAAGTAGCTTTATTAGCACAACAACAATAGCAAGCCCAACAACAAGCCCTAGTGGCCCAAAAACAATAGTAAGCCTTACTAGCTCAACAATATGCCCAACAATAGCAACAAGGATCCTATTATCCTCATATGAACATCGTCAATCCAAACGCATCAGGAACATATTCATCACTTTCACAAAATCTCACACCTTCATACACCCCATATAACTCATCTCTCATCCCACCATATGTTCCTCCACCCAATCTACAAGATGATCTAGCATTACAATTGAAAGCACTCTCACAAGAAATGCAGGACCTTCACATGGGCAAGGAAAAGAAGCCTCATACACAAAACTTGTGTTCTTACCCATTTGATTGAAACGTAGCCATGATACCATTTCCTCTTGATTTTGAAATTCCCAAGCTTGAAAAATACAGAGGGAGAGGAAGTCCTATTTACCATATCAAAGAATTTAATGTTATGTGCATGGAAGTGGCTTACAATGATTCATATCTAATGTGCCCCTTCTCTCGAAGTTTAACAGGTACTGCTATGGATTGGTTTTCTCATTTTCCTCCTAGTATCAAAAATTTTCAAGAAATCACTAACAAATTCATCGATCTTTTCTCCTTCAATCTTGACATGGACGTTAGTCTAGAAGAGTTGTACACTCTTAAACAAAATCCAAGAGAATGTTTTGCTAATTTCTTACAATGATGGAGAAAAAGAGCTAGTAAAAGCAAGTGGCCTCTTCCTAACGAACAACAAGTGGGAATCATTATAGCCAACCTTGATCCAAATCTATCATTCCACTTGAAAATGCAATGTTTCACATCATATGATGAGCTTGTTCTGAGAGCCCTTAACATTGAAAGATCCCTAATATCACAAGGAAATACTCAGGCTTACACACACAACTATCCTTCAACCAGTTTGAATGAGAAACCTTGTGTATGGGAAAAGAACAAAAATGTAACAAACGACGGTGTGGTAGACGCTAAGGTCATACTAAGTGCTCCTAGACCCAATAACAATCAAGTTTCTAACATCCACCAACAGTGCAAAAAATGGTACCACCTCAGAACAATCAAATCAATAACACCAACATGTGACAGAGGCAAACCGGTAATAGGAACAACTATCCCAAACACAAGTACACATAGTTATCGGAACCTATTGAGACAATCATGAAGAAACTGGTAGAGTCAAATTTGATAACACTTCCTAACTATGAAAACTACCAAGAACCACAAGAGAATCCATCCTGGTACAATGAGTGTGATCTCTGTGACTTTCATAAAATCAAAGGACATAAAATAGCAAATTGCATGAAACTCAAGAATATCATCCAAGATCCCATAGAGAATGATACCATATCTGTTGAGGTACCAATTGGGAACTAGGATCTCAAGATATACAAGACCCCTATGCCTGATCATAACAAAACAAACAATGGAAAAGCTAAGCATTACACCAATGTTCAACATACTATTTCCAATGTAGTTGCCTCCTATGATAGTGTTATCACTGTTTTCACCATCAAAGGAGCTAGTACGAAATGTGGAGTCATCACATGACGTGGAAAAATAATTGTTCAAGGAGTTATCCCAGCTCAATCTAGGACACAGCCTAATTTTCCCACATCTAATCCTAGCAAATACAATCTTGTAGATCAGCTTAAACAGACCCCCACTCAGATATCAATCCTAGAACTCTTAAGGTTATCTCTTGCACATAGGGAAATACTAGAAAAATCCTTGTCTGAGTCATTCATTCTCGAGAAAATTGATATCGATTAGTTCCAAGCTATGGTGGGGCATATCACCAACCATCTTCTCACCTTCTCTAAGCAATATTTACTATCACAACCATCTCATAATCATGCTTTACACCTTGAGGTTGTCATTCATAAAAAAAAGGTCAAAAGATTCTTGGTAGATGGAGGTGTTGGTCTGAACATTTGTACCATGTAGTTGATCAAGCATCTAGGCTATTTAGAAGATACTATTAAGAAGACAAAGAGTAGCACCATCAGAGCATATGACGACCAAGAACGAGTATCACAAAGAATCATTGCACTTCCAATCCAAGTGGGACCTCTTATTGTAGAAACTACATGCCAAGTACTTGATCTTGATCTTCCCTATAACATACTACTTGGCCAACCTTGGATCCATGCTTTGAAAGCTGTAGCCTCAACCTATCATCAATGTGTGAAGTTTCCTTTTGAAGGAAGAGAAATCACTATCCATGGAGATCCTGAGCCTTTCTACTATTGCAAGAGTCTTGAGGCCAAGTTTTATAAGATCCCAAAAATACCCAAAAATGATGAAGGACCTACACCATCAAGCTCATTTATTGACTCATCATCTCTAGCCTCTACCTTAGCATCACAAGTACCCATTGTGAAAATCATACCTAATGTCAAAGCAGTAATCCAAGATGATGGTTGTGGAAGCTACAAAATATTGAAAGACACCTTTGTCTTAGGAGAATTACCTATTTCTCCTCAATCTCACTAGAAACCTACATATAGCACCAAAGAACCCAAAATAATCAAGATGGTAGCTACTACCTTCACCAAGTGGGGAGACCTAAATCAAGAAAACATCAATGAGCAAAATATCTCTAAAATACTCTATCAAGATGAACGACATGTTCATGTTCTTCCCATGGACGATGACAAAAAAGGTCTACAACTAATCCAGAGTATGGGGTATAACAAGAATGAGAAGCTAGGACATAATGACAATGGTTTACTAGAACCCATCATTCCTGAGAAATGACTAAAAAATATTGGCTTAGGTTGTACTACTAGCAAGGTCACACTTATTGGAAAAGTTATTGCCGCTAAATGAGTTGAGGCTTCCCCTTGGTCACCTACATCACATGATACAACCTTAGATGAATTTCCCCTTGATGTAGCTAACCTATTTGAGAACAACACCCTCTTCATGATAACCATAACATCCTTTGTCTCAAATGACCAACCAACTAAAATATGCCTAGTATACCCACAACTCATTGACATAGACCAACAAGGGCCACTAGTTCTAGATTTATTCAAAAACGATGAAGCAAACTCAGAATTCATGGGACTCTAAGACAACTTATCATGGGTAGATCACAAAGCAGGCTTTGACATAGAGCTTGATACAGGGGCATACTATGGGGAGACAATTGAATCCTTTAGTCACAAAATAAATGAAATGAAATTAGCAGGCAGATCCTTGAGTGAAAACCACTTAGTGGCACTCTCTGGTCCCAAAATAGTAAAAAAAAGGATGCATCCAATGGTGAAAACCTCTCTGATCTGCCCAAGGATGAAGGATTCAATCTCCCCCTTAGTGTAATGCATCTAGAGAAGTCAGCAATGCTAGCAGAAAAGGCTACTCCAGTCAATGTGGGAACAGAAGAAGCACCTAATATCACTCTTTATGATGAATCCTTGTTGGACGAAGAACAAAAGAACCTAGTGACATTCCTTAAAGAGAGAAGAGCCAACTTTGCATGGTCATATACAGATATGCCAGGCCTTGATCCAGAAGTGGTTGTACATCACTTAGCAGTTTATCCCAATGCCAAACCAATCAAACAGAAATTAAGGAAGATGCATCCTTAGATAGCACTCTTGGTTAAACTAGAACTATAAAAGCTTCTTGACATTGGATTCATCTGACCAATAGATTATCCTGAGTGGGTTTCAAACCTAGTACCAATCTCAAAACCCACTGGGGGCATCAGAATATGCATTGATTTTAGATATTTGAACAAGGCATGTCCAAAGGATGATTTCCCTCTTCCCAACATCAATCTCATTGTGGATTTAACAGTTGGGCATGAAATGTTGTCACTCACGGATGGTTTTTTAGGATACAATCAAATCATAATCCCCAAAGAGGATCAACATAAAACTACCTTTACTTGTCCATGGGGAACCTACTACTAGAGTGTGATGCCATTTGGGTTAAATAATGTGGGAGCTACTTATCAAAGAGTAATGACCCTGATATTTCATGACATGATCCATAAAAAAGTTGAAGATTATGTGGATGATATTTTGGAAAAATCAAAAAAGAGAAGTGAGCACATACAAGTCCTAGGACCTATCTTTGACATGCTTGAAGAATACAAGGTACGACTAAATACAAAAAAGTGTGTGTTTAAGATCACATCAGGGAAACTTCTTGGCTTTATAGTTTCACAAAGAGGGATAGAAATTGATCCAGCAAAGGTAAAAGACATCCTAGACATGGAACCACCATAGACATTGAAATAGATGAGAGGATTACAAGGAAGGTTGCATTCCATCAGAAGGTTCATAGCCCAGCTATCAAATAAGATTCATCCCTTTTCGTATCTTCTCCATAAAGGAATAACCTACAAATGGGATGACAAATGTGATAAATCTTTCCAGTAGATCAAGGATTATCTACTAACACCTCCAGTGCTCATGCTACTGATACCAAACAAGCCACTGATCCTGTACATCTTAGCAACACTAGCAGCACTAGGAGCTATTTTAGCACAACATGATGAGAATGGAAAGTAAAGAGCCATATACTACATTAGCAGAACCTTGGTAGGCTATGAGATGAACTATTCACCCATTGAGAAAGCATTCCTAGTAGTAGTTTTCACTTCACAAAATTTCAAGCATTACATGTTGTCACACCAAATCAAGCTCATCGCAAAGATTGATCCATTAAAATATTTGTTATCCAAAGCAACCCTCACAAGACGAATGGCTAGATGGGTAATGATCTTGACAGATTTTTACATAGAGTATGTGGAGCACAAAGCAATCAAAGGAAAAGTGATCATAGACCAGCTAGCAGAAGCACCCATCTATGATGAGAACCCTTTAATATTTGAGTTTCCTAACGAATCAATGTTCCTTATTAATCTCACAGCTCAGTGGAAGATGTACTTTGATGGATCATTCACCCAACATGGATCAGGAGCAGGCATTCTTTTTATCACCCCCCAAGGTGATTGTATCCCAAAGTCATACAGGCTATCATTCCCATGTACCAATAACATTGTTGAGTATGAAGCCTTGATAACAAGTCTCAGGATAGCAATTCAATGGCAGATACAAGAGATGAAAGTCTATGGAGACTCACAACTGGTTATCAACCAAGTCAATGATGACTATCAAACTAAAGATGACAAGCTCACTCCTTACAAGAAAATGGTGGAGAATCTCAAAGATCTTTGTATAGACATAACTTTTGAACATATTTCTCACATGAACAATAGAGCAACAGATGCCATGGCAACAATCAAATCACTACTAGACATGTCAAACAACATACTCCAATGTGAATTCTTGGTAGAATAGCTTCTCGTACCAACTTTCAAAATCCCTGAATCTGAATTTGTGTGTGTCATTTTTGGTCCTGGATCCTCGTGGTACCATGAAATCTTTACTTACCTTAATAGAGAAACCCTTCCATTGGATATCACCCTGAACCTTAAAAAGACCTTTTTCAAAAAGGCATCTCGATTTGTGATCCTAGGTGATACCCTTTATCATCGAAGCATTGAAGGGACATTATTACAATGTCTTAACCAAGACGAAGCCTTAACTACTTTAATAGAAGTACACAATGGAATATGTGGGTCCCATACTAGTGGTATGACATTAGCTAAGAAACTATTGAGGGCAAGGTACTATTGGCCAACAATGGAAAAAGAAGCTCATTGGTATGCATGGAAATGCATCAAATGTCAATAGCATGGGGATCTGATTCATGCTCTAGCTCAAGAGTTGCATCCAATGATCACGCCATGGCCTTCTTCACAGTGGAAACTTGACCTCATAGGAAAAATCACTCAAATCTCATCCAATAGCCATAATTTAATTATAACCACCACTGAGTACTTTACTAAGTGGGTTGAAGTCATTCCTATCACTTACACAACAAGGAAGCAAAAAGCCAAGTTTATCCCGAATTACCTAATTTTCTGTCCGTACACTGCCCTACTCAAAAATGGCCAAAAACTAGGGTTTATAAGCCTTTTCCAGGCTGCTTCCAAACTATCAGAGATTTCACACACCAAATGGGTTGATGGAGCCTCCTCCTAACCACCAGGCCTTGCCAAGACTCACAGCTAAATTCTCCAAAAGGAAATTTATCAATACCTTGTCACCCCTGCAAGTTATGTGCTCTGCACCCCATGTCTTCCCTAGCCGGACTCTTCTTGGCTTGCCTAGGGCAAGACTTTGCTAGAAGCTCCTACACACACAAAAACCCTAAAACCTACCATCTGTACAAACATGGAGTCTAGGCACTATTCCCAAAGCGACGTACAGTTTGTACGGTGGGAAAGTGGTCTAGCACTCCATTTCCTCAAAACTGTCTGGTTCATACCAACAACAGGGCAAAAGTAAACTATTTACAAATGGTGCTTGAAAATTTAACAAGGAAGCTATTTAATGTTACACAATTCTTGTATGCTAACAACACTACATCCTACAGTCAAAACAGTAGCAGATTTAATCCATTAAAGCTCTATTTAGATGCAAAAATCAGAAATTGTCTCACAGAATGCTGTCTTCCTTTAATTTCACAAAAATTCACTACAACATCCATGCTTCCAACCCTGCTCCATGGTCGAAGCACACCTTAAATAGGCTCTAAAAATAGTTAAGATCCTTTAGTCGAACCTATTGATGACCTAATGGCAAAAGTTATAAAATCCACTGTGTTTTTCAACCTTTGCCAACTTTTAGAAAACTAAGCAAGATGAGCTTCAAAACTTATTCATCCCTTCACAACTTCTATCCTTGGGATCAACACACCTCTAAGTTATCTACCTCAATCCCCTGGTCAACATGACCTTCATGGAAAACATTGCAAAAACAAAACTTCATTCTAGTCTTCCTAACTGACTAGTTTTTTCCTAGGTGCTCCTGCACCACCCTTAATCACTTGCAAGTATATCAAAACCGATTGAAACGGAGCTATAATAAGAGAATCAAATGTTAGTCATTCCAGGTAGGCAATCTTGTCTTAAAGCAAAATTAGAAGCACCTTCCAAATCAAGACAGCAAAGGAAAGTTTGAGCCTAACTGGTTGGATCCCTTTGTTATCACAACAAGCTATGGATTAGAAGCATACCAACTGTCAACCCCTAAAGGTGAACCCTTGTAGGAGCCGATCAACAGCTTGCATCTCAAAACAATTATTCCTAAACATGAAGGGTGTAAATCAGAAAATACAAAAAATGATCAAAATCCAAAAAAATGAAAAAAAGAATAGAAAAAGTAAAGAGAAAAAAAATCGTCCTCTAGTGAAAACCACTTCAGTGGCGCTTTCGGCAAGTACCTTGGTGAAAACCTGGCAAACAGGTGCCTTGCATAAATAAAGCATCTCCATCTATTCATTGGCTCTTTTGGCCTATCATTTTTTGCATCTCCATTCATCCCTCATTCGTGTCATTATCATGGCTTCTCACCGTTAGGTATCATGAACTCTAGCACTACTTGGCATATTCCCAAGGTTAGTTTTTCATGCCTTTGTGGAAGTAAGCTAACATTGGGGGCAATTCGTTATGCATTGCAATCGGGTTCTTGTATATCTTTAGATCATGGGACATCTTATTAGAAAACACCAAAAACATTCATAAAATCTTATCTAGAAAATCCAAAAACATTTGCAAAATCCTGTACAGCAAAAATCCAAAAAAAATCAAAAAATTGTAAAGGCTAAAATCCAAAACATCTAGAAAACATCAAAACCCCTAAAAATGTTGAACATCAAAATCCAAAAAACAATGTCCTCTTGTTGAACTACGTCATCTCTGAGATTGAATGTAGGTAAGGCCATCATTGATGTTCCCCCGAGACACCCTAGGTCATTCCTTTAGCAGTCTGTTGTAAGAAACTGTCGTCTCTTATCTGTTCATATCTTTTTCTTGTAAATGGGTCAAGTCAATCAAACTACATGGTCTCTACATGTATAACATAGGAAAGGCTAATCTTTGATCAACCCCCGAGGCCCCTAGGATAGGTCTTTAGGGTAGGTTCTTGGTCGATACTCTGAAAACCCTAAACATCCAAATAACTTGAAAACTCTTGCAAAAATTCAAAAACATCCAAATAACATCTTGAAAATCCCAAAACATCCAAATATTTAGAAAACACAAAAAACATTTGAAAATGAAAAATCCAAAAACAATAGAAAACATTCGTAAGACCTAAAAAAGCCTCAAAACATTTAGAAAACTCTAAACAGACTCAGAAAATCCAAAAATCCTAAACATTTTAAACTTCCAAAAAGACCAAAAATAGCCTCAAAACATTTTCAAAATACCAAAACATTGAAAAAAAAAATTAAAAAACCAAACCCATCCATCCCATCTCGCTTTCACCCATAATAAAATTTCATCCATAATAAATTGATCATCACCTTCACCCTTTGGAAAAACAAGTAGAAAGCAAGTATAGCAAGTTGTGTGTGAACCTAAAAGTCAAAATCTAGAGTCTAAATCACAGGTAAATATGTCAATGAAGTTTAAGGCAATAGCTCATCTTAGCATCATTATGCCAACATCAAGCAACCCTCTGATCAACATTTCCTAGGATCTATCCTTCCTGCGATGGGCATCAATACCAGATATCACCTTAGCTAAACTTAAACTAGGCAAGAGCTATAGATAACATTGAATGTTTGTCTTTAATCTTTTCTTATTGTATTCAAGGAAAATATACAGGAAACAAAGAAACAACATAAAAAATAGCAACAACCACGAATTGCTTAATTATGCTAAGATCCCCAACTCAATAATGAAATTGAATGCAAACAAATAATTCATAAACAAGAACCATATCACCCAAATTCCATGCTTGCTTGACTCATCTTCATTATTCTTCTCAACTTTGCTTTAAATTGCTTCAATTTCCCTCAGATCGTGAGTATGCAATATTCGCTTGTATGTATTTTTTTGACAATAAAACTTTGAAGATTGTGGTTATCAAAAATAGAGTTGAAAATCTTCTTTTATAGAAGTCTCATAGATTCGACGGTTGAGATTGATTTGAATTCGAATGGTTCAGATCGCGTGTGAGGACCTGATTGCATGCTTTGATTGAATAGTTAAGTGATTTGATCGATTAGTTCCAAGAGGTGTAACTAAGAGATTATATGAGTCACAAGGAGGTGACAGATCCATCAGGTGAGTGAACTGAAAGAGAGTGTTAGTCAGTAAGAGGTGACAAATCAATTTGATGAGTGAACTAAAAGAGAGAATTATGCATGAGATATTTGCTTGAAGATGTAAGAGACATGTGCTCAAATAAAAGAATTAATTATTAAATTAATTCCTTTCTTTAGTGGAGAAAGTGTGTACGCGTAATTAAATAGTTGAGTGAACTATTTAATTTATAAAAGCACTTTAGATGAGAGGATATAATTATTTAATTAAACAAACAATCATTTATTTAATTAAATGTGGGAGAATATGATTTAATTTGAATGACTTAATTAAATAAATTTATAAAACTTATTTAATTAACTAGAAGAATAGATTAGATTAATTAGATGGTGTGTAATTAAATAAATTTAGAAAACTTATTTAATTAACTAAAAAAAGGAATTAAATGACATAATTAAATAAATTAATGTAACTTATTTAATTAATCAAAGAAATATATAGAATTAATTAGTGATGTAATTAAAGTAAATTAATGTAATTTACTTAATTAATCAATTTTAGAAGAATGATAAAATGAATAAATGGTTAAAACTATTTAGTCAATTAGAGGGATTTGAATGTTAAGTTATAATTAAATGATAAAATCATTTAATCATTTTGCAAGTATCTTGAATTAATGATGAAAAATGTAGTTGCAGGCCTAAGCCATTTTCTCGTGTCTACAGTTTGCCCTTATTTGACATAATGTCATTTTAGCATTTGTGTCAAATAATTTTGAATAACATGCCCTAGTTGTGCCCTGGTGTGAAATAGGTAAGGGTATGCCCCCTTGGAAAAAGACATTTTTTTGAAAAATTTAGAAAAATTTAGAAATTGTCCTAATTAGGTAATTGGATAGCCAGAAGTTCAAAGGTGGTGAAAGAAATCAATTCCAGCAAGGTTTGGTAAGTGAAATGGTCGTTGGAAGTGTCCCAATAATGCATCCAGTACATTAAGCTTCAAAGAAAAATCCTAAAAACCCCTAGTTATAAATAGAAATTGGGTAAAAATGAATTAATTTTCACCCTTCAAGTTTGAAAACTATTGATTTTGCTCTAGAGCCATCCAACAAAATGTATCATGTTTTGTACACCAAGTATCACGGATATCGCATCAGGACCTTCCAACGGCTGGCCAATGCAGGAACCTCAGTATATACCCTAAATTCAACCTTTGAAATTTGAATTTTTGCGCATTTCTAGGATGTTAAACTTTATTTTTCATGTGTCATTTCTTGTTTGCCGCAAATGCGTTCATATGCGATGCATCTATCTATGATAAGACGCATTTGCGGAAACACATGGGGGTCAGTTTTGTTTTTCTTTTAGATCAACGTATTTGCTTAATTTAGAACTGCATGTGTTTTCATGAGTCGCATCTGCTGGGGATAGTGACACATGCGTAATAGAGTGCCGCATTAGATAATGTGTAACACATATGCATGGTTGGTCACATTTGTTGAATGGTGTGGTGCATGTGTATTTTTGTGACACATTCACCATATGATATGAGGCATTTGCATTGTGCACTGCATTTTTCAATTAAAACGACGCATATGCTTGGAAAAAAAATTGAACTTTTGTAGTGTAAAACTTGGCTTCATGTTTTTGACATAAGGTATTTGTTATGCATTTGCAAATTGTTTTGTATCCAATTTACACTCAAGAGTCGAGGCCGACCACTTAGGATCTACGGGATCAATTGAATAGTGTAGAGAAATGGTTGATATGGCATCTTGGTCTTCACCATGTGACATTCATGCCCAGCATTTAGTCAAACCGAGGGATGCTCACTACACTCGCTAAGCGATAGCACTCAAAGACTTCATCTTTCCATTTTCCCATAGGAGAGGTGACAGTTACATTAGAGGATGTGTACAAGATACTTAGATTTTCAATCAAGGGTCAGAGGGTTCAGGATGATACCCAAAGGGGTTACAATGAGATCACTTGTTATTATGTGTATGAGGATGTTAGACATCTTGGTATTGAGCACTATGAGATCAGATGGCATGTACTTGCAGATAGATATGAGTGGATTGATTGTTTGTTGTGTACTCTGATTGTTGGGATTGTACTACCAGACCGTCGAGGGCATGGGTTTCCTGTGGGTTGGGGTGAGATGTTAGTGGGGATGTTGGAGATGCAGGTTGTGTATGCATGCAGCCCCTATCTACTAGCGATGGTGTACTTCCACTTGCATGGCATAGCTTACAAGGAGGTGCAGTCCATGAGTTGTGGGACTAAACTATTGATGATCTAGGCATGGGAGCACATTGTTATTTTCCATCCACCAGTTGTTCATTAGCTAGATGATCGATCTCCATATGTATTTTGATATGTTGGGACTATTACATAGATGTATGTGGGAGATATTGGATATTGGAGGCATGTGATTAATACACTTGTGCAATTTATTTGGAGGTCATACATGGACTGTGTGAAGTGGCGGGATGAGGATCGACACTTACCTTTCTGTCGACAAACATGATATATGATTGAGAGGATTGTTGCCACTGTTCACATCATTAAGAGACACCTACCTGACAAAGTGTTCCATTAGTTTGGTGAGGTTCAGGATGAGTCGCGCAGGAAAGCTGAGTTCGCTAGATCTTCTATGGAGGTTCATATATGGGGACCTCAGATTCTTGTAGTGAAAGCAGAGGTATACATTGATGTACTGTATCTGGTGCAGTGGGCATGGAGGGGTGGGCCAGCAGATGTTGGTACAATAATACCATATGATACCTAGTGGGTAGAGCATAGACCCATGCCATACATAGATCCTAATCAGCCCGCACCTATAGATCAGTGGGGTATAGGCCCACGAGGTTGACGTGGTGGCAGAGGAGGTGTTCTCGGTGGTTGAGGTGGTAGAGGTGGTAGAGGAGGAGGTGATGATGGGAGAGGAGGAGGTGGGAGGGGTGATCGATAAGGCGGTAGAGGTCGAGGTAGCGATTTTTCACCCATCCATGAGGGTGAGGGGGAGGGAGAGGATGTAGCCATGGTGGAGGCGGGTGGAGAAGAGGAATTCGTCCGTAAGGAGGCAGTCATGGAGGAGGTCATTGCAAAGGAGGCAGTTGGGGAGGAGGTTGTTGGAGAGGAGGCCGAGTTGGATGCCCTTGATCTATTATGAGTGAGCTACCAGGATGTAGAGGACTTCCCCGGGGAGGATATGTAAGACGAGGAGAGAGAGCTCTGAGACCAGATTGTGGAGGAGTGGGATGTAGATGAGGGGGAGAGACCACCGTGGGAGGAGGGTCCCATAGATCAGTGACTGGACAATTTGCAGGCCTATGTAGAGGCCTTGGAGGAGTGGATTAGAGTGATGTTTGTGGAGATGAGATGTGGCTAGAGAGGGATAGTGCATACCTAGAGAGAGATCAGGCGATGGTGCGGAGGCAGGAGACAGAGAAGAGGTTCACGGAGTTCACCACACTTTGCACTAGACCAGTTGTGGATATGGCTCAAGAGTTGGTTAGGGCTAGCAATTGAGAGTGTTATTATAGGGATTTGTATGAGCAAGAGGTACCTCCTGAGAGATGAACTCCCAGTGCTTCCTAGGAGCTCAACAGCAGATCACGCAGTCGGCGGTCTAACAGCAGATCTCAGAGTAGTGGAGGTATTGTAGGACCTCATAGGACAGGACCGTATGATAAGCCCCCATCTGCACAGCGATCATTAGGCTCTCCCCATCAGTCACCTCCTCATTCTTCTCATTAGAGTAGTGGGAGTTCAGCCTAGAGACATGTTTATGTATTTATGGACACTATATTATGATTATAGAGCCTATGAGCTCCATTTTTTATATACATCTTGGCTATTATACTATGACACATTTTTATATATCTATGAGATGCATTCTTTTGGCGGTGATTATATGATGTGATTTTTCATGTGATGATGATGATTCCTTAATGATTCATTCTTATGTGATGATGATGATGTACGCTTTTTTCATGCACTTGATTTATGATGTAATGGATGTCTATGAGTTATGATAAATAGTTATCATGTTATGCATTGTATTGTGAAATGTATATGAAAATGATTTGATGTTTTAATTTACTTATGAAAAATGGATGTGGATGTAAAATGTATGCTACTCTAATATTGCAATGAATGCAGGTGATTTTTGGGTGTCACAGTACACCATCCAGATGCGATAAGATGATTTATGTTAGCATGAAAGATAGATATGTCATCACTTTGTTGTAATTATACTAAGCCTTTGCATTTTAATCATCATTGGGTGATTTATTGCAACGGACAAGAAACACCATGATATGAGATAGACCAATGGTGTGCAATTTCATGTATTTTTTGAAAACAAACAGTTGTAGACAAAGATTGTCATGACTCATACCTAGGAACCCAATTGTTCCCAATCTTTTCGTCGAGACAAACCACAAACAGCAATCGAAAGAAAACATGTCATGAAACATCATTGCTCCTCTAAATCCTATTGCTAGGACATCCTTGAGGTGGTTGGTGACATGACGGCTTTGAAAAGATAATAAAATCATCATGATGTGTTGTTGCTCCTCTAAATCCTGTTGTTAGGACATCCTTGAAGTGGCTAGTAACATGACAATTTTGAAAAGATAAGACAATTAGTCAAAATGCAAGATATACTTATGTAACATTTTTGCTCCTCTAAATCCATCACAGGGTATCATTGAGGTGGCTAGTTACATGGTCATATCAAATCATTGAAAAATGCTTGTCAAGACATGTGTATTAAATCTTTGTTTGATTGCCAAGGTTGACTTGGTGATGACAAGGTTGACTGGTCGCCCTTTTAGGAAGGAAAAATCCTAAAGAAGATTGAAATGTTGAATTTGATTATTGCCAAGGTCAGGATTCAGGAAGGACACGTCCTGAATAGATTACATAACAGGTTCTGACATTAAGGACACATCTTGAAGAGTCGATAATTGACAAGAAAGAGTCTGACATCAAGAAGGACACATCTTCAAGACTCTTAAGTGATTGACTTGATATATTTGATGTTGATTCAGGAAAAGCATATCCTGAATAAATTGGTTGACAGAGAAGAGTCTGACGTCAAGAAGGACACATCTTGAAGATTCTTAAATGACCGATTTGATAGATGAGATGTTGATTCAAGAAAGACATATCCTGAATAAATTAGTTGATAGAAAAGAGTCTGACATCAAGAAGGACACATCTTGAAGACTCTTAAATGAATGATTTGATAGATTAGATGTTGATTTAGGAAATACATATCCTGAATAAATTGGTTGACAAAAAAGAGTTTGACGTCAAGAAGGAAACATCTTGAAGACTCTTAAATGATTGATTTGATAGATTAGATGTTGATTCAGGAAAGACATCCTGAATAAATTGGTTGACAAAAAAGAGTTTGACGTCAACAAGGACACATCTTGAAGACTCTTAAATGACTAATTTGATAGATTAGATGTTGATTTGGATTGGTTTGATTGTGTGTTGTTTGTAACCTTGTGTTTGATTTGTTCATTGTATGACCATGTGATATGACCAACATGACAAAACCCTAAGGGGAATAACATCTAAGGCCTCAAGGGTTGTTCAGCCTTGCCTACGTTGTACACGCAGAGACCACACAGTTTAACCTGACTCTGACTGATGGGACTAACTGCAAAAGATTTGTTTTATTTGAAGATATTTTACATGTGTGATAGTGAATGTGAAAAACCCTAATGGACTAACCTAGTGTGGCCTCGGGGGCTCATCAATTGATGGCCTTTCCTACGATATACATGCAGATACCTCATAGTTCAACATGACCAATGACTGTCTTATTGACTAAGGATTGAGTCATGATTTTATTTTTACAAACCTAAAAATACTGAGCTAATGCCTTGGAGGTGCATTGATAGATGGCCTTGTCTATGTCTAGTCACAGAGGCAACATAGTTTGACAATGATAAAGACTGACATGATAGACGTTGACTTTGTTTTGGTAGTTTTCTAATTATTTGTATTTGTTTTGGAATTTTGACATTTTTCAAATTTTTTGTGTTTTTGACACATTTTCTAAATGTTTTTGTATTTTTGACATTTTTTCTGAATGTTTTTGTATTTTTTACATGTTTTTTGAATGTTTTTCTATTTTTGCAAGTGTGGTAGGTCATGAAGTTCTTAGAGGTTTATTCCATCAAGAACGGGTGTTAGGTATTTTCCCCCAGTCAGGTACCATGTGGGATGGGATGGTAAGAATGATTGCGCAGTATGCTGCGAGCATCAACCGATCTCAAGCGATAGGACTAGCAACAACTCTCATTGTGGGTGTTGTGGAATGAAAGAGGGATGGTTATATCAACATGGGTGAAGGTGAAAAGACCCTTATGAAGTGATAATAGACAACAGAGCAAAGATTGTCTACACATGGCACCTTTTTTCCAAGTTTTCACCATGGTACTTATCCAAAGCACCATTGAAATGTTTTTCACTATTGGATGGATTATTTCTCTTTACTATTTTTTTTGTTTTTCTTCATTTTTTCATTTTTTTTGTATTTTATGGTTTTTGACTGAACTTTCTAAAGCTATGTGTAAAACTTGCGTAGATGAAAGCTTTTTATAGGCTCAGATAATGGTTCCCCCTTTGGAGTAGACAACTAATATGTGTTGGAACCAAAGGAAGTTGTGATGAGATAAGGACCTCGCTAGTTAGACTCAAACTCACCAGGTTTATCTCGATCTGCCTAGTTTTTAGGATTCTACATTAGCACCAAGTCACCAATGTCGAAATGTCTGACCATGACCTTTTTGTTGTAACTTCTACAAAGATGGTTCTAATATGCTTGTAAGTGGGTCAGTTCTTTTTTCCTTCACTCATCCAGTAATTCCAACTCATGCAACTTAGATATTTTGTATTCTTCATCATTGATTAACCCTTTCATGGACACTTGAAGAGAGGGGACTTTGACCTCAATGGGGAGAATAGCCTCCAAACCAAAGACTAAGGAAAATGGGGTTGCTCCAGTGGGAGTACAAATGCTAGTTCAATATGCCCATAAGGCAGGGTTAAGTTGGATGTGCCAATCATGACTAGCGGCATTGACGATTTTCTTAAGGATTTTGATAATGGTTTTATTGGACGCCTCGGCTTGACCATTGCCCTGCGGGTAGTAAGGAGTGGAAAAATGGTGTTGAATGTGGAATTGTTCACACAGTTTGCGAATTTCCTAGTTTATTAAGGGACCACCATTGTCTATGATTATGGACTATGGAATACCATAGTAGAAAATGATGTAATTAAGAATGAACTTAGCTATTTGGTTGTCAGTGATGTAGGTAAGGGGAATGGCCTCCACCCATTTGATAAAGTATTTAGTTGCGGTTATAATGAATTTGTGGCCATTTGAGGAAGTGGGGTGAAATTTTCCCATGAGGTCAACTCCCCATTGAGAAAAAATCCAAGGCGAAGTGATGGGCCTTAGTTCCAGTGTTGGAGCATGAATAAGATCACCATGAACTTGACATTCTCTGCATCTTTTGACAAATCGGTATGCCTCATGTTCCATAGTCATCCAATAGTATCCCAACCGCATAATATTTTTGGCTAAGGTAGGACCACTTGAGTGTGCCCCAAAAATTCCTTGTGCACTTCACGTAAGGTTGTTTTTGCTTCAATGTTATCAAGACATCAAAATAGGGAATTTCCAAAGGCACGTCGGTACAAGTTATCCCCGATCATGGCATAACGAGAGGATTTTTGGATAAATTTCTTGAATTGGTTATTGGATAGGTTATCAGGTAAAATCTGGGAATGGAGGTAATTATAAGTATCTAGGCACCAAGGTGACGTAGGACCAACAAGAAACCATTTTAGATTTTGGGACGTCGAAAGTGAGGACCAATAGTTGTTCCACTAAGAACTCATATTGTGGCATATTGTTAGGTATTTCCAAGAGCGATCTAATGGTTTCCATGGCATCTGCTTGTTTGTTTTGTATGTGGGTTATCTGACAAAAGGTGATGTGGACAAAATAAATCTTGAAGTTGTCGACCATTTTCTTATATGGAGTCAATTTCTCATCCTTTGTGTCATAGTCATCATTGACTTGATTGATGACTAACTGTGACTCTTTGAAGACCTATATACTTTGGATCTTCCACTTGACCACCATACGCAATCCCATTAATATGGCATCATACTCCACAATGTTGTTTGTACAAGGGAATGCAATTTTCAATGATTTTGGTATTGTGTCACCTTGTGGGGTGACGAACAGTATTCCAGCACCCGATCCATGATTGGTATGGGAGCCATCAAAGTACATCTTCCATACATCACCTATCTCAAGAGTGAAAAGTGACTCATCCAGAAAATCAATGATGAGGAGATGTTCTTCTTGTGTTTGTGTGTTTGTGAGTTGATCTATAATTACGTTTCCCTTGATTTTCGTGCGCTCGACACATTGGATTTCGTATTCACTAAGGGCCATGACCCATTTTTCTAATCGCCCTGTTAACGTTGCTCTACTTAGAAGATACTTGAGTGGATGAATTTTTGCTACCAGCTTTTTTTGGTGGTTCAACATGTAATGTCATAGTTTTTGTACGGAAAAGACCGCTACAAGGTAGGCTCGTTCAATATAAGTGTAGTTGAGTTCATACCCCACCAAAGTCCTGCTAATACAGTGGATTGCTCTTTCCTTTTCTTTGTGGTCATTTTGAACAAGTAGTGCCCCCAATGTTGTTGTGGTTGTAGATACATATAATATGAGGAGCTTCCCATCTATTGGTGGCATCAACACGGGTGGTGTTAGAAGATAGTATTTTATCTATTGAAAGGTGTCCTGGCATTTTTTGGTCCATATGAATGGGATCCCTTTTATGTAACAGCTACTGAAACTGATGGCATTTGTCCGCGAGTTGAGCAATGATTCTCCTAATAGATTGTAGTCTCCCTTGTAAGGATCTTAGTTGACTGATGTTCTTTGGGGGAGGCATGTTTGTGATGGATTTTACCTTGGCAGGATCAGCTTCTATGCCTCGTTGCGAGATGATGAATCCCAATGATTTTCCTAACTTTACCCCAAAGACACACTTCTTTGGGTTGAGATGAACTTTGTATTGTTCTAGTCGTTGAAAGAATCTAAAACCTTTAGATGATCAGCTCTAGTTAATGACTTTTCCAGGATATCATCAACATAGTCCTCCATTAGTGTGTTCATTAGGTCATGAAATATTGTAGTCATTGCTCGTTGGTATGTAGCTCCTACATTTTTTAGCCCAAAAGGCATGACGTTCCAACAATAGGTACCCCATGGACAAGTAAAATTTGTTTTATGTTGGTCTTCTAGAGAAATATGAATTTGATTATAGCCAAAGAAACCATGTAAGATCCACAATCATGTCAATGTTGGGGAGAGGAAAGTCATCTTTAGGGCATGCCTTGTTTAAATCTCTGAAGTCAGTACATATGTGGATTTTCCCATTCTTTTGGTGGTAGGTACCAGATTGGAGATCTAGTCTGCATAATCAATGGACCTGATGAAGCCAACATCTAGGAGTTTCTTTAGTTCTATCTTGACCAACAAGGCAATTTGTGGATGCATTTTCTGGAGTTTTTTATTTACCATTTTAGCATCTGGATTCAACGAAAAGTGATGTAAGACTAGCTCATGGTCCTACCTAGGAATTTTAGCATATGACCAGGAAAAACTACCTTTGCATTGTGTGAAGAATGCTTGGATTTTTGGTTTTTCTTCTTTTGTCAAGGAAGCTGCTAATAACACTATCTTAGGATCTTCAAGTGCTCCAATGTTGACCTCTTGTGTATCTTCAATTAGCATCGATGATCACTCTTGTGTGATAGGGAGAAATTCCAACCCTCCATCCTTAGGTGCCTCAAGGAGGTTTTCACCTTCGGATACGTCCTTTATTTTTCTTTTTTCATGATCAAAGGGCACCTCACAGTTTTCACCCAAAGACCTTTCCTTTTTCTTTTTCTTTTTCTTTTTGCGACTGGAGGGTGATGCAGTCTCCCCAAAGTATGTTTCCACATCAAGTTCTATCATGAAGCCAGCTTTATGGTCTCCTTGTGGCATTCCTTATCTTATTCCCATGAACTCAACAATAGTTTCATCATTCTCAAAGGTATCCAAAATTATAGGACATTTTTGGTCCTAGTCAATCAGTTGTGGGTAGACTAGGGAAATGCCATCATCAGTATTTGAAAAATGTGGGGAAGCAGCCGATAAGGTAAGGATTGAGTTATTGTCTTGGATGTTGACGTTCATACAATTGGTTACCTTAGGTCTACGTGTATCAAAATCATGGAAAATGTTATCCAATTTGTAAGTGCTAGAGGCATAGGATTCCCATTCCCAGTTGTTGGAATCATTTTCACCATAAAAGTCATTGTTAGAATCCTCTGATGTCTCGACACATTCAGAAGCATGCACTTCCTTATTTGAAGGCAATTCGGTTTTAGTGGTACCCACCTTCAATGGTTTTCATCCTAACCAAATATTTTGACCCCAATTAAAAGGTATATAGGGTTCTCTTCGTCTGTTTTTATTTATTCCCAAACCACTGGTTCCACCATACCCTTTTGCTTGCATCATTAGAAACCCTTTACCATATTGCTTTATTGGAAGTGGTGTCTCATCTTCTTTATAGACCTAGTTAGAAACATCCTCAATATCTTCTTTTCCAAGGTCTCCCCATTTGAGGAAAGTAGTTTTGGGAGGTACATGAATTAGGATCATAGGTTCCATGGTGTAACACAACTGTCCATGTCTTTGGTGATTTTTGCACTATGGTGATGTAGAAGGCAGTGTTCATGTTGTACTCTCCACATCCCTTGTATTGTATCTCGGGGCATTTGGATTTGGCAGTGAAAGAAAAGGATGTTGAGGTAGATGACTAAGGGATAGTAGATGTCTTGGTGAGCATTGAGGAATTAATGTATTTGGATGAGTTTCACGTTGAGGCTTCACAGTTAAGTGGCACCTGACATTTAGAGATGTCTCGTAGGTTAGTACAATACTCAAAGGGATCGGGGTCACCCTCAATAGTAATTTTAGTTCCATGGTAGGGAAACTTTAGGCTTGTTGGGGTTAGAAGCAAGATATCTAATATTTAATTGTAGATTTGATCAATAAAACAAAGAAATAAAACGCACAGAAAATTATAGCAGAAACAAGACAACACAGAGAATTTAACATGGTTCACCCAACCCGGGCTACATCCACATAACCACAGCCATCCAATGATTTTATTATCTAGTGTAAAACATATTACAATCTTGCTAATAATTCTCTACTACAACCCCCCATCCCAACTGCTTATAACAATATTTTTTAGAAACTTCCAGAATTAGGGTTCTACAAAGTTGGTTTTATTTTCCTTTTTGGTGATTTTTCCTTTTTCAGTGATGACACAAAAAAATAGGAAAAAAATTCTCTCGGGCGAGGATACATGAAGAGTGTACAGTATGGAATGATCATTCGCCACATACCAACAAGGCATTGATGATATGTGGAGGGAACGGCCTTCATGGCATGAATCCATGGTCGACCGAGGAGAAGATTATAAGGGATTTCTAGATCCAATACTTGGAAAGTAGTATCCAACATCATGGGTCCCACTCAAAGTGGGAGTGTTATTGTGCCTTGGGAGGATCATTCATCATCATCATAACCTTTTATGACTATGCCCTTTGTCTTATCCACACATGCTTCAAAAAAACCCAATTCCTTAACAAATTTTAAGGAACAAACATTCAATCCTGCTTCAACGTCAATTAAGACTCGTTTGATGCTAATTTGATGGATGAAGGCTTCAATGTGTAGTGAGTCATTATGGTTCATATTTTGGGTTGAGTAGTCTCAGTTAGAGAAGGTAACATGGTGAGAGCTTGCAAGGAATCCAACCATGGTTTGAAATCAATCGACGTTAAGGTTGTTTGGTACAGAGGTTTCTTTCAACATCTTATCTAGAATGGCCCTATGCTTAGGTGATGTGTGTAGCAGTTCCAATATGGATATTTGTGTTGGGGTTTTCTCTAGCTGATCCAACAAGTTGAAATTCCCTTTAACTTGGGACTGCTTGGGAAGCAAAGGGGTGGGTATGGTTATTTTAGTTATGCAAGTGTTTACAGTGCACTCTGGGGTCTTCATGATGGTAATGGTGTGGATGTGTTCATCTACAACACGAAGATGGAGGATCTTGGCGTAATTATAGCCAGTAGTCATATAATTAGTTGTGTTATTATTTTTAGTACCTGAACTAGAGGCTTTCCCTAAACTGTGGTCCTGAAGGGGAGTCTTGTAGGTCATGTGATCTTGATTGGAAGTGTGTTGTTGTTTTCCCTCTACCTTGATTACTTTATCCTCAATAAGGTCCTGAATATATTTTTCAGTTGTCTACAAGTGGATGTTTTGTGTCCTTTACCTTGGTGATATTCACAAAATTCGTTATCATCCCACCAAGAAGGTTTAAAATCAAATACATAAGATGTGGGCTCTTGTAGTTGTATGACACCTAATTGAACAAGTTTCTTCAGTACCGTTTCAATGGGTTCTCCGAGGGGAGTGTATTCACTTTTAATGTATTACCTAGGTGGTCTTTGTTGTCCTAGTCCCTAATTATTTCGTAGGGAATTTTTCGTTGGTGTAGGGGTTTGTGGTGTAGTTGTTGAGGCTTCAGGTCCTCTTAGAGTGACAACAGGACCAGTTTTGTGTATAGCTTTGGTATCCACAACCCCATCGTTTGTGACATTTTTTTTTTGAGACCAGTATTTGTTTTTGTCATTGAATGTTTGTTGATTACTAGTATTCTTGGAAAATTTGAGGGTGCCTTTAGCGACAAGTGATCTCTCAATCATTGTTCCTCTTTCCACTAGGTCTACAAAGTGTGCATAACAATGAACTTGCAAGGGATCTTTTAAAGCATCTAGGAGGTTTTCAAAAAACATGTCCACCTTTTGTTTTTTAGGGATCTCTATTTGGCATCGGCTTGCCAAGTTTCTCCATCTCTGAAATTATTTGATAAAGTACTCTCCCTCTTCTTGTTTCGAGGTACACAAGGTGGCTAATGTAATATTATTTTCAATGTTAAAGGCATAGTTATCTACAAATTTGTTGGCCAATTCGAACCATGTTGTTATGCCCGCAAGTAATTGTGAAAACCACTCAAGTGCAAGACCCGTAAGAGTTCTAGTAAATAATCTCATCAAGTATATGTTCTATGAGGAAATGTCAACACAAGTCATACTAAATTCTTTAATGTGCTCTATTGGGTTGCTTGTTCCTATGTACTTTGGAAAGATCAGAATCTTGTATCCTTGTGGAAAAGGATGCATGTAGATACTCCTATAAAAGGGGTATGGATGCAAGTCTTGAATGTTGTAGGATTTTTTGGTTGTTACTTGCATGTTCTCCACTTTTTTCTATAAAGCAAGAATTTGTGTAGTTAGAGCATCCACATGTGGGTTTTGTAAGTCATTTGTATCGTCGGGTCCCACATTTTGTGTTGGTACATGGTAGTTGTATGAAGGCATATGTTGTTGTACCTAAGGTATATGTGTATATGTGGTGTTTATGTTGGGTTTCCCTTGTGTGTTCTGACTTTCAGGTTGTGCATGGGTACCTTGTTGTGATGTGTTTAGCATAAAGGTTTTTTATCAAAACCCTAGTTGTGTTGGAATCCTGGTATGTGTACCTTGTTGTCCTTGTGTAGTATTGTTTCCAAGGATAGCATGACTATATGTGGGACCCTTGACATTAACCCTGGGTGTGGGTCATGAGCTTGAAAATCTTACTCTCTTACGTCTAGGAGGATTGTTTGAGGTAGTATTTATGGTGTTCGTTGAGGTCACAAAGGGATTAGGGCCCGTTGGTGGTAGTTGTTGATTATATTACAAGGGATGATGTTGATTGGGTTGTAGCCTATGTCATGTACTATGTAGGAGATGATTTTTAAGGTGGATCTATAAAAGGAATCCCAAATGTGGGAGTAGTGTGAACCATTGCAGAACTCTATGTAGCTCCTCCTAAAGGTATGTAGAGGTTTAGTTGTGGTATAACATTCTATGGAATAAGTGTTGTATGACCCTAGTTTTGGTTTGAGACATTTTGAGGTGAAGGCGCTGCTTGTAGCATGTTTATGTCAAATCCAAGTGGTAATTTCACTCCATCTGCTATGAGTTTGGCTAAAAATTTCTCAGGGTCGAGCATGATGAGCTCATCAACAAATTCAGCAACCTCAAGATCCTAGGCTACTGCCTCAAGTTCTTCAACAGTGATATGACCTTGTTTGTCTTTGTCAAGGAAGTTTTCAAATGGGTTGGCATATGACTTTGGAGGTTCTTGTGATGTTCACCTGAAGTTCAATTCGCTAGTGGGATTGTAAGAGTCCTCATGTTGTTGAGGATGTTCACCTAAAGTTTAATTCACTAGTGGGATTGTAAGAGTCCTCATGTTGTTGTGAAGGGTCCATTTCTAATCATCTCTTTCGTAACCTAGTCTAGACCATAAGATAAGACTTGATCAAAGAGGGATGACACATAAATATGAACCATAGGGTATGCAACTACCTAAGATGTGAAAGTAAAAGCTATGTTTTTTGGTTTTTTTTGGGAAAATTTGAAACATGCAATGAGTAAGGTATAATGAAAATGTCTAGGATATGAAAGTTAAGCTATGTTTTTGGTCTTTTTGGGATAAAATATGGCATGCAAAGACTAGGGTATAATGCAAGCTATATGTCAATATCCATGGATAACTAAGGGATGAATCACTAACTAACCAAGTTTGATGCAAGGGTCCAACTAGGATTTCCAATGATGTTTTGGGATCAATATCGGAATAACCAAGTGACCAATTGACTAGGTGGAATTCAAACTAACCTAGTGAGTTTGAGGTATTCCACAAAGATGACAAAGGAGAGATTGTAAAATGGTATTTCAAAGGCAATCGTATTTGAATCTATGTTTTCAGTCAAGGTAAGATAGTTTATCTACCCTAAGTCTAAAATGTATTATGGACAAAGATTTCCCTAAGTATGCTAAGGATGATCTAAGTAATGCAATGATGAAAGCAATAGGAAAACTAAGGATGAACCTAAATATGAGAAAATCATAGGTCTGGGTCAAGTTTACGGCAAAGAGTAGATCAGATAATGAAATCCTATAGTGACTATTCTAATTTTTTAGTTTGCTAAAATGCATGAATTTTTGTGATAGGCAGATGCATCATTTCAGATTGCAAATGTGGTTCAGAGTATTAGATGAATCATAAGAACTAGCGGATGTGGTTTGTAGTGTCAGATGTAGTTTACTAGTAAAATCAAGTCTCAGGTCTGGATCCAGTTTTAGTCTGTTAATTGAAAAAGGTTTCTATGACAGGAATATGCATCGTTCCATACTACAAATGCGGTTCAAAATATCAGATGCATCATAGTGGCTTACGGATACAGTTTTATGTACCAGATGTATTGCAAGTTTTAACAATTGCGACTCAGAATGACAGATGCAGGTTTCTGTGTGACCGATGCGACTCAGTATGTCAGATGTGAGTTTCTGTGTAACAGTTGCGACTCATTATGCCAGATGTGGGTTTCTATGTGACTAATGCATTTTTTAGTGAACTGGTCCTATATTTTGACACATTTTTTACTAGTTTAAGATTGACTTTTTGACTATTTTTTGTTGAATCAGATCTGATTTGAACACACATAAGACACACCAAGCAAAGTGTTTGAAATAAATAAATAGACATTTACAAATCCTAAGCCTGGCAAAGACAATATTTGTTGACTTCCCACTTGGATTTCTCTAGCTGTGCTTATTTAGAGCAGATGATTAGAAGCTTGACCACACTAGCTCCCCTCCACAACACTCACTTCTACAGGTCATCCAAGCTTCAATTTCTCATGAATCTCCCATGAAAAACTCTTCATCTCTACTAAGAACTGCAAGTATGTGGGATGGCTTCAGAGGTCTGACCTCTTGTACCAACAAATAGAGGGATTTTGGCAATATAAAAATAATGGTTTTTAATTAGGACACCCGTTGAAGTGGCTATATGTGAGGCAAGATTAACTTGTTTGTATAACAAATCTACACCTGTAATGTTAAGTTTTCCATTAGCATTAACATCTATATAATGGTTGGGAGTAGCTTGGCATTAGCTCATTTCTGGTTTGAGTCGTCTTGGGGTGAGTACTTTTTCCCACCAAGATAGGCCCTCTAGATTTAATAACAATTTCTTTTACACCCAAGATCGCACAAGTGTGCAAGGGGAGAGGATACTTTTATTATTAAATCAGGATTTAACAAAATGTGTAGAAGCACCAAGCACAGAGAACAGTAATAAATCCACCCTAATTAAACAACAAACTAATATGTGAAGACTCAATGCAAGATTCATTAACCATCTAATTAATAAAGGAAATACTATGTGAAGACTCAAAGCATGGAAGAAAGCAAAAGAGGAGTTTCAGATTGTTTTCTTGGAGAGGTTTGAATATTCGTATTTTTTTGTCTTCGTCAATTGTCCTACAAAAATAGTTTGTATTTTTTTCTTCTATGAATCATCCTGCAAAAACTATATTAACTCCACCAAATCACATATTGTAAACTCTGAATTAGTCACAACAAAAAATTGCAATTATTAGAATGAAAACTCAGAATTTCAGAAATCAGAAAATTATTTTTCACCAGCCAGATGTGTCGCAGGAAGCCATAGATGTGTCACGCCAAGTCAGATGCGGCATTTCACTCTTCAGATGCGGTTCACGAGATTAGATGCATCATTGTGTGTTGCAGATGCATCAATCCATGCCTATTCTTACAAAAATCAAATTTTCTATGGATTTTTTTTAAGTTCATGATTTCACATTGGGCTCACCAAATGTATTCTAGGAAAATATACAGGAAACAAAGAAACAACATAACAAATAGCAACAACCACAAATTGCTTAATTATGCTAAGATCCTCAAATCAATAATGAAATGCAATACAAACAAAGAATTCATAAACAAGAACCATATCACCCAAATTCCATGCTTGCTTGACTCATCTTCATTATTCTTCTCAACTTTCTTTTAAATTGCTTCAATTTCCCTCAGATTGTGAGTATGCAATATTTGCTTGTATGTATTTTTTTGACAGCAAGACTTCAAAGATTGTGGTTATCAAAAACTAAGTTGAAAAGATTTTGATATAGAAGTCTCATAGATTTGATGGTTGAGATTGATTTGAATTTGAACGGTCTAGATTGCGTGTGAGGACCTGATTGCATGCTTTGATTGAATAGTTAAGTGATTTGATCAATTAGTTCCAAGAGGTGTACCTGAGAGAGTCTATGAGTCACGAGGAGGTGACAGATCCATTAGGTGAGTGAACTGAAAGAGAGTGTTAGTCAGTAAGAGGTGACAGATCAATTCGATGAGTGAATTGAAAGAGAGAATTATGCATGATATATTTGCTTGAATATGTAAGAGACATGTGCTCAAATAAAATAATTAATTATTAAATTAATTCCTTTCTTTAGTGGAGAAAGTGTGTGCACATAATTAAATAGTTGAGTGAACTATTTAATTTATAAAAGCACTTTAGATGAGAGGATAGAATTATTTAATTAAACAAAGTCATTTATTTAATTAAATGTGGGAGAATATGATTTGATTTGAATGACTTAATTAAATAAATTTAAAAAACTTATTTAATTAACTAAAAAAAGAAGATATTAGAATTAAATGGTATAATTAAATAAATTAATGTAACTTATTTAATTAATCAAAGAAATAGATTAGAATTAATTAGTGACGTAATTAAAGTAAATTAATGTAATTTACTTAATTAATCAATTTTAGAAGAATAATAAAATAAATAAATGGTTAAAAGTATTTAATTAATTAGAGGAATTTAAATGTTGAGTTATAATTAAATGATAAAATCATTTAATGATTTTGCGGGTATCTTGAATTAATGATGAAAAATGTAGTCGCATGCCTAAGCCATTTTTTCGTGTCTACACTTATGATTTATCTTAATGACCTATTATGAGGACCTCTTGATGGTGTCTATCAAAATGATTTAGAGAGAAAGGAATGGGGCATCGATCATTATCTTTCATTTTTTCTGCTTGTGGATACTCTTGTCCAATAATCTTGGCGCATACTTGCTTAGTTGTGTATAGGGAGGTCGTTTGGGGTATGTTGTTGACTTGCATATGCTTTGGTCCAATATATTCTAAGATTCTAACTTGCATTCTAACGACATTTTTGTATGTCAAGATGTGAACAAGAACTATCTTATCTGCTTGTCAATTCAAATTTCATTACACTAGATACAATGCCATCCTAGTTATCAATACCTTGATGCATCGTATCTATGTGTTATATCAAACAATAAGGAATGACGAAAAATCCCAATCCTAGACTGTGAGCACCCATCCTAGATTTTCCTCCTACATTTTTCATTGTCTTGCCACCATCTCTAATAAAGTCTTGATGGATCAAGGACTTGTTGGATCTTTTGAAGCAATCATCATCAGCAATGGTTATTCATTCTTTATTCTTCTATCTTTTGTCCACGCTAACCTGGTATCATGACAATCAACAAAAACATTATCAATACATCCACCCCGCATCCACAAACCATCAATATACATCTCATAATCATATCATAATCATAGGCATCCATCAGCATAATCACACATATCATGATCATATCACATCATACATTTTGCATTATCATTGGAGTTGTGATGAATAATATAGATTTTTTATTCTAAGCATCTTAAATCATTTCATATCATAAGAATTTGCATCTATACATCCATGTGCATACATAATCATCAAAACATGCATAGAAAATATACAAAAAGAAATGCATCCACATCATGTGCATCCATAACATCTGCATATCATAATCATTCATCCATATCATATCGTGAAAGGATAATGAAAAAGAACATAACATTGCATCCATATCATGATCATCACATATCACATAGGCATAAATAAAATTCATCCATACATGATCATATATAACCATCCTTACATCATCCATACATGAAATAAAGTGAACACATCATTTCATGAATCATCCGTATTTGTATCATATATATATATATATATCAAAAAATGTGTCATGGTACAAAATCTGGATTAGTGTATGTACATCGATGATAAGTACAATATCCACGAGGCTATAAAAAAGGAGCCCATGAATGTATATCAGTGTAAAGAATGGGACAAAATCAAAAAGTGTCTATACATCAAAAAGCTAGCCCTGGTGATTGTTACCCTCTCCAGCCTACCTCTTAGGTTGATCCTTTGCTCCGGGGTGCTCATTGTTGCACTGAGAAAAATTTGGTTGATGAAGAGTCGCTGGAACATCTCGATGGTAATGTTGCTTGTAATATGCAACCTTTGTGATAGCCTCTCTGTACAACCACACTAACATGGTACATCTATGTGTTGCTACCACCATAACCTTGATTTGTTTCTGCCTCGCCACCTCTTGATCTCTCTCTCTAGTGACAGCCTATACTCTCTGTAGTGTTGCATCTCTCTCTGATGTCATCATGATCACTTGTTTCCGAGCCTAGTCTCGCTGAGCAATAAGAGCCAAAACCTACTGGCGGTCCTAGTCCCGTTCACCAGTCAATGCATGCACCTACTGCTACAACTGTTGAATCTATGCATATTGCACATCTGGTGGCGGTGGTGGTCCTGGTTGTGGTTGCACCTATGGTTGAACCTGTGGCTACACAACTGGAGGAGCCCTCGGAACCTGTATGTTATGGCCATCCTGGCCTCCCTATCCCCTGCCCCTCCCACCTCTACCTTGCGGTCTCCCTCTAGGAGGAGCACCTATCGGATCTGTAAGTCACCTCGGTGGGACGAACCATGCACCATATGTTGGAGTGGTTTGTGCTATGGGTTGACCCTGATCATATGCCCAAGACCGAGCAACCAACTGTTGAAATCTCTCAAAGGCCTCTAGAGCCAGAATAGTCGATCCCCATGTGGGAACCTTTCTAGCCGATCTAGCAAAAATGGCTCTATAGGCATCATCGAGCCTCTCCTGTTTATCTTTGAACTATCTAGCTACCCTATCAAGGAGATATGTCTTGATAATTGTATGCTCTCAACCCTGCATGTAATAGGTTTGTCTAGCAAAGTAAAGTTGTTGAATATCATCGAACCATGGTGACATCTAAAGCCATGGGCGCCAACGAAAAACTATCATATCATCTATAACCCGTCTCTAGTATGGGAGCGCAATCTGTCCAGTGTGCTTAAGTGTGATGGTACCTTGATATCTCCAATTGACAGGATCATCCAGCTCCACGTATGCCATTTGTATAATCAGTTGAAGCATGGCAATGTTCTCCCATGCCCAAATATGAACTAGAGTAACCCCTGCATCAAGGGCTCTCCCATAGCAGTAAAAAAAATCATGTAAATCATGGTATAAGGAGGCTAGCATCATGAGCCCCCAAACAAAAAGAGTCCTCCTATGTAGCATCCGGTGTCATGCCAAGCCCCATCCTAGACTAAAAAATCTGCCACGTCTATCGGGAGCCACCAAACCCAAAATGATGGTTGTGATGATCAATCTAAAAGTCAACACCTGACCTTTGTATGTCTCCAAATCAATCTATGAGGTGACCAATACAATCTGGTCCATCTCCATCACCTCAAGGAATGCATTGAAACTGGCATCGATGTCATAAATCACATGATCACTGTGGATAGGAAAATACAATATCCACCACATGTCCTCCAAAGTAATTGTCACCTCCCCCGTCGGAAGGTGGAAGGATGAGGTCTCACTGTGCCATCTCTCGCACAAAGTTGTCATCGTCGCCAAATGAGTCTTGATCACAGGTGTGTGTGCAATGTACCACAATCTAATTTGTCCCAAGTGCTCCTAGTGCAACTCTAAAAGATCACCTAATCTCTCCAGAACCGTCATCCTGTGCTCCCTCGACATCAATGGTCAGAAGACCTCCTACACCCACAAAGTGCACAGTGTAAGGAAATCATCAAAATTTAAAGTTGTTTGAAATTTTTGGCTCAAAAATACAATAGCATAGCTATATTCAAAATTCAAATAGCGACACCCGATGCATTTCAAATTTCAAATTGGAAAGTGTGTCGCCATACAAGTTGGCATCGCGATTTATATTTTAGCCTAACCTAACCCTAATTTCTAAATCGGCAAGTATGTCGCCAAATAAGCTCGTGTCGCCATTTAAAATTAGAAACCCTAATTTTAAATTGAGAGAAGCGTCGCCATATACATATGAGTTGCTATAAATCATTTAGGCAACGTCGATTTAAGTTTGGGCGTTGCTATATAGCGATGCTGCTAGAATCTAAATTCTAACACCTAATAAATGCATCAAATTTTCAAATTTCAAATCAGGTTTCGAATCACATATCGATGGTCTTACACCTAGAAGTCATTGGAACTCTCGAACTTGATCAAAGATGTGTCTGGGAAGCTCTCGGTGTGCCATTACGTCGAAGGGTCAGAGCTCAAATCGCAAGAATTCGTTAAGTGTGAATGCACAAATGAATTGAAATGACCCCTCTTGGCCTATTTAAGCTAGAAAATTAGGGATTTTTGCCCTAATTTAACCTTAATAATGGGGTTTATATTATTTTCGCCAATTTTTCCAATCCATACCTAATTTTGCATCATTTTTTTGTGTTTTTGACATTATTCTTATATCCTAGAACTTTTTTGGACCCTTGGGGCAGTTTTTGAACCTTTATCGAGAAATCAACCCAAAATTCAAAATTTCCACCCGATTTCTCAAGGGGGTAGGGAGTCAATTTTATCCTTCCGTTGGGGCATCTAAAAAATAAAAATAAAAATATTTTTTAATTCGGGCAGCATTTTTAATCCGAAAAGCGTTATTCTTTGAACCGAAGCAGCAAGTACCTACTTCAAAAAGGGGCAAAATGTAGACACTAAAAAATTTCCTAATCAATGTCATATATTTAAATTAGATTTACTAACATCATTTCCTCTTTAATCCATCCTCTTTTTCACTTAATTGATTTAATTAGCCTAGCTAATTAATTAATTGCATCATTTTCATCTATTAGCCTAATTAATTAAATTGAGTTAATTCATCTCTTTTCGCACTAACACTTCATCTAATTAAATTAAATAAATCAAAATATTTAATTTAATCTCCCAAGTCACCTTATTTAATTAAATAACCCTAAGTTATTTATTTAAATATCATTTCACCCCTCCCCTATTTATTAAATCATCTAATTTAATAAATATCTCTCAATTCTTCTAAATTCCCTAATTGCATAAATTAAACCTTGTTTAATTAGCAATTAAACTAATTTTCTTCTAAGCAAAGGGAATATTCCTTATCCTCCTTTTTGCACAATTAAAATTTTATTTTAATTTGTAAATTACCTTTTTCCTCACCAAAAAGGAATATTCTAAGGAATATTCCCTCTCTTCCAATCAACTCACTTGGCTTCAAATGCAAGTTATCTTTCAACCTTTTGAGTAAGTTACCTTTGACCTATGTGAGCAAGTCAAAAGTGTGTTTATTTGAAGCAAGTGAGAGCCCTTGATTAAATCTCATCATGCATTCTCATCTGTTGATGAGAATCCATGATCCATGCCTCTCATCTCCTTCATCTTGAACCGTTGATTAAGCTTTTTGATCTCAACCATTTATTCCTCATTTGCTCTTCTATAAATAGATCACTATTTGGAGACAAATGGATCCATCTTTCAATTGCAAAGCCATGCTATTGAATTCACTCACGTACACACTCATCTTTTTCTTACTTATTAGCTTGTTTTAGTTCATTTTCATTTATATAATAGCTTAGAGCATCCATTAATGGCTTCCATGCATCCATCTTAGTTTGTAAATAAATTAAGTTTTTTCATCTTTTAGCATAGAATTAGCTTAGCAATAGCTTAGCATTTGTATATCTTCATCATTTGTAGCATAAAAGCATGGTAACTTAGCTTGCATCATGTTCATTTTAGCATAAACTAGGTTTTCACACATCAATCATTATGGTTTCATCGATTCTCTTCCATAGAATCTACTGAAACAGGCTCACTAATCACAATATTGGGAAAGGGTCATCGTTCCACATCAACACGACACCAATTCCACAACAAGATAAGTTTTAGATGGATTAGATTAGATGTTTTGAAAGCTTAAATAATTTAGTATGTTAGGTTTTGATAAAATGTTTACTTTTGATTTCATTTGATTGATCTTGTTGAGATTCAAGTATTGGTGGCTCCATTATTCTTTGAATCTTTAGGGATCAAGTGTAATTTGGCCAATTCCGGTATTTTCGTATCACAGTAAAAAAAACAAGAATAACCAAAAAAAATAATTTAATAATATATAAATAGTATGTGCTTAAGCACTAAATAACACACCAGCATACCCATATACTATGTCACAACACCACTATAACTATGGAAGTCACATATAAATGACACAATGTGCACCTTCATATTATTCAATAACATGGATTTGATGTTTACAATACCTCATCAAGCATTTCACGAATGTTAGAGCACTAGGAAACATGACCACAAGACCAAGACAAAAAAAGAATGATACAAGAAAGAAAAAGAATTTTTAGTGGGCTAAGTCAACATGCAACCGCATATAAGCTACTTAAAATAAGATACCATCACACAATATTTCAACATATCTCATCTCATGGTCAAACAAGCAAAGAATAACATGTATGCTCATACATGAACTAAAATATATATCAATCACTACCATCTAGGCATTTCATACTCACCCGCCAACAAGATTACACACAATACTTAAGTCATCCATATAATAACAACATTTCACACAATAGTTCAATCACATTATAGCAAGGAATAAGTAACTAAACTACCACAAATATAACAACTTGAACATCAAGAACTAGCACATTCTCAATAGTCTATTCCATTCTACATTCCATCAAAGGCCAAACATGGACATGATAGAGAAGAACATTACAAGAAACAAGATTAGTAATTAAAATACTCCAGTATAGCCACCACAATAATGAAATTAACCACAAGGTGAAAAAAGTATCAATTCAAACAATAATGCATAAAACAATCTCAATTCCAATAATAACTCAAGTGTAATCATAATTGTCACTAAATAAATAAATATCAAAATCTAGAGGCTAGACTAGTCATAAGCACAAATAATAAAATCAATGTCGATCCTTACAAAAAATTAGAGAATTCACCAATAACCAAAGGAGAGTATCAAATATTTAAAAGGTACACTTAACGTGCACTACATCTGACTAGTTGTAGTCACAAGAAAGGAAGTAAAATGCTACACTACACCTAGATTTCCAAAACCCGTTGTAATTTAGAGAACATGCTAAAGTAACACCAAGAAAGTGAGTTTTCTACAACTCCAATCACATTGCAAAGCATGAAATATTTCTCTTATTGATGGAAATATAGTTTCAATGTAACAATATACAAAGGGAAAGAATCCAATTAAGACTCAAACTATTCACCCAATATGCTAACCTTATAATGCTATATTTTTATCTACTACATGATGATAACATATTTACAATAAAATACACACCTAAAATGAGTACAAAACGACATGCAACTTAATTTAATAGGGAGATTTACATAAACATCAACACAAGAACCATTTCCTCTGCAACACTAGAGAATAATAACCCAATAAATAGATTCCAATGCACAACTCTTTTTACAAACCAATATGCATACTAAACAACAAGGAAACACATTATGAAATCACAAGATGTGGGATTTACTAATGCATTCATTATCCTTACACCACATCCATCATTAATTCCATGTTATGGACCACTTACATCTCCTTTCTTTAACTTTTCAATTAATAAAATGCAATAATCACGCCTAGGTTCATAAGAATCTTAGGGAAAAATACAATTTGGGGACACATGTCTTGTCAAAATGATCTATCTTTTACAATTCAACATTCTTTCATGCAACTAACTACATGATCAGACCACACAAAATAAAATGCACTCTCATGGGGAAAATGCAAGATGCACTTCACGCAAGAATTTCTATTCACCGTATAAAAGAGAATTAATAATTCAAATATGACAAAGTGGCAAGAACATATGATACTCTTGTAAAATGGTACACATGATATAATGGTACACAATTCAAGGTTCCTTAAAACAAGAACTAATAGATTACTTTCTCCCAAATATCAAGCATGTGAACACACATCATCCCTTTCACAATAAAATGCATAACCCATAAGAGAGTACACAAGGTTAAATCAAAATCCAAGAGCATCTACAATTCCTTCATCATATAAAGGTTTGCACATCCAAACTATCAAAAGTGATTGCAATAACACTTAAATGACCCCACAAAGGTCACTCAAGTAATAACACACAAAGAAAATAAGACTGAGATCCTAAAGATCATTGATTCCCCGATCAAATATGGTCCTTCTGAAAACCCTGTCGCAAACTTGGTTGTGACATCACCTAGAAAACCCACCCCTATGAAGGTTGTGTCTCCAGCTATGAGCATGCCAAGCGAACCAGTGGCCACTGGTGATTTGAAGATGGATGTGTCAGGAGATCAATCCCACCTACCTAACTATGATTTAATTAAAGAACTAGAAGAGGGAGAAATGCCTAGAACTGTTTTAAAAGGGGAAGGCTCTAGATCTGGAGTGACAAATATAGTTGTCATGTCACACAGCCAAACCAATGATGAGGATGGTTGGTCAACCCCAAAGAAGAAGGGAAGAAAAAGGAAGGAAGATGTGGCGGTTGACACCAAACGAGGTAGAGCTAACCAGCGACAAACGAGGAATAGAGAGACAGCCAAAGAGATAGCTATTGGGAAAAAAAAGACATTGGAAGTATCCTCAAAGAAGATGTCAAAATGAAAGTCTTGTCCTGGAATGTAAGAGGGCTAAATAGCCCCTATAAATAGTTGGCCCTGAAAGATTATGTTTGGGAGCACAAGCTAGACATACTACTATTACAAGAAGTTAAAATGGTAAAATGAATTTTGAACTCAACTAAAAACATTCGGCTGAATGCTCACTTTTCCTTTAGTGATGTGGATGGGGCTTTGAGAAGCCTAAAGTTATGTGGAACCCTAATAGACTAAGGGGTATTGAACTGTTTCAAAACAAGAATAGTTTGGGAATCCAATTCACCCATTCCAAGTCTTCATGGATTCTAATTAATATTTATGTCCCCAACATTAGGAATGCTAGGAAAGTTCTTTGGCTAGAAATCACTGGGTGGATCTAGAACAATAAGGAGGCCTACTGGTTAGTGGCAGGAGACTTCAACTCTCCTTTATATCCTTCTAAAAATTGTGGGGGCCTAGTGGACTATTCAGATAGTATGGTTGACTTGGTTGATCTTTTAAGTGATACAGGGTTGGTGGATATTGAGTTACAAGGCCATAACTTTACTTGGACTAATAGGAGAATGGGGGATAACCTAATTCAAGTTAGGATTGATAGATTTATTTTCTCCCCTAACTAGACTGCTTTACTTAACCCCAACCTATTGGTGCTTCCTCGGATGGTCTCAAAACATAATCCCTTGCTGCTTATCATGAATGATCACTCTATTCTTGGTCCCTTTCCTTTCTGGTTTGAGATAATGTGGAACTCTCACCTAAAATTTAGAAATAAAATTGTTGGTTGGTGGAATATTCATGTCCATGGCTCCCCCATGTTTAGGGTCTTCCATAAATTCAAGTATATTAAAAGCATGGATAAAGGTTGGAATAAGTGGGTGTTTGGGGATGTTTTCCATCAGAAATGGGAGCTCCATGACAGACTTAAGGTGACCCAAAAAATGATGCAGGAGGGGGATTTCAGTGAGCATACTTGTCAATAGGAGAAAGATGACCACACGGAATGGGACAAAGTTTTGAAAAAAGAGGAAATATTGTGGAAGCAAAAATCTAAAATTCAATGGTTGAAAGGAGACTGCAACACTTCTTTCTTTCATATCTCGGCCCTAAAGCATAAAAAAAAAACAAATAAAAAATTTGAAAGATGATTTGGGAGTAGAAGCTACTACTTTGGTCCAGATTGGTCTATTGGCCTTAGGATATTTCCAACATGCCTTATCTAAGCCTATGGGGGCTCCTAACTCAACTATTGATGACCTGTTACTAGACTCCATCCCTGCTTCTCTAACTAATTTGGATAATGATGATATTCTTCATGTTGTCACTCCTATGGAAGTCAAATTGGTTGTTTTCAGTATGGGTGCCTTCAAGCCCCAGGACCGGATGGATTTCCTTTGGCTTTCTTCCAAGAGTATTGGGATATTGTGGGAGATGACTTATTTCTTACTTTCAAGGACTTTTTCAGGTCGTGCAAGCTCCTAAAACAGTTGAACCACACCTTTTTAGCTCTCATTCCTAAAAATGAAGATCCCCAGACCATGGTTGACTTTAGACCCATCAGCCTATGTAATAACATCTACAAGATCTTATCCAAAATTTTGGTCAACCATCTAAAACCCTTTCTAGATAAAATGATTAGCCCACAACAAAAAGGATTTGTCTCGGGGTGCCACATTATGGATGTTGCAATTTCCACTCATGAAATAATGCACTCTATGGGAAGAAGTAATTGTGTGGGTATGGCTATCAAGCTTGACATTTCCAAATCTTATGATAAAGTCCTATAGATTTTTCTTCTTAAATTTTTAGCTAAGTTTGGGTTCAATCAAAAGGTGGTGAACCTCATTTCATAATGCACTTCTACTGTGAAGTACTCTATTTTGGTCAATGGGATTCCTCATGGTTTCTTAAAGGTTGGTAGAGGAATAAGACAGGATGATCCCCTGTCGCCATATCTATTTATAATGGTTGTTGATCTCCTAAGTAGGAATGTTTCAAGGATGCTTGTTGATGGTTCTATTATGCGAGTTAAACCTACCACCACCCTTGATTTAAATGATATACAATAGTTTATGGATGATACCATCCTTTTTGGTAAAAATTCTATGGTGGAAACAAGGAAATGAAAGAATTGTCTAAACAATTATGCTTCTAGTTCAGGACAATGCATAAATTACAACAAAATCATGATTTACTTCTTTAACAACACTCAAGCTCTGCACAGAGTGACAGGCATTTTGGGCTATAAGAGTGCTTCCCTTCCTTCTGCGTACCTTGGTATCCCCCCATAGTTAAAGAAGTCACTCCTTCCTTTTGGAACTCTGTCCTAGAAATAATTCAAATAAAACTGGTAGGATGGAAAGGTACCATCCTCAGTCATGCTGGTAAGCTGCAAATCCTAGTTGTTGCTCTTCAAGGGATTTTGGTATATTTTCTATCCATATTTAAAATTCATAGATATATAGCTAAGAAATTTGAAAAAATTCAAAGGAATTTCCTTTGGTCTGGTACAGAGGAAAAAATGAAATTGGCTTTGCTAAGTCGAGATAAGGTTTGTCTCCCCAAATCTGATGGGGGCTAGGCATAAGAAAAATTCAACCTACCAATAAAGCTCTGCTTGCTAAGGTCAGATGGGACCAGCTAAGGAACAGGAAGGAATAGTGTAGGTTTCTAAATGCAGAGTATCTAAAGAACTGTCCCCTGATCAGGTGCCTCTCAAATGAACACCTCAGTGGTTCCTTGATTTAAAACAATATGTATAGGATGAAAAAGCTGCTACAATCTAGGTTGAGATGGAAGCTGGGAAATGGTAGAAAAATTAGGTTTTGGGAGGATCCCTAGTTGTTTGAAATTCCTCAATCTGACTTCAAGAATTTGATGGTTCCTACTAGGGTATTTTTTGGCAGGAATGTGAGAGATTACTTGTGTGGGCTACATGGTTCTATGAAATGGAAAATGTTGGAGGAATGTTGTCCTCTGTCTCTAGAGTTAAGGCACCAGGCTAGGACTCTGCAAGACATCCTCTCTCACTAGAATACCCATCTCTAACCTAAAGGATGAATTTTATTAGACTAAGAAAATCAAGGGCAACCTCTTTGTTAAGAATGCCTATAGTTTGTTGTCGATACAAGGAATCTGGAAGAGTTTATGAAAATGGGTATGGAACAGATAACTTACACCAAAAATTAATTTCTTTTGGTGGACAGCTTGTCATGACAGGATTCTCACTCAGGAAAAACTGAGGAAAAGGGTATTTCAAATCCCGAATAGATGCATGCTATGTAAGAAAGATGAGGATTTTATTCCTCATTTCTTACTCCACTACTCGTTTGCGACTAAAGTCTGGGAGTCGGCCTTTGGGAGATTGGGTATTCATTGGACCATGAATGGTGACCTTAAGAGTTTTGTTGATAACTAGATCGGTCCTTATCACCATGATCCTCTGCGTAAAGAAATTTAGCGATAGGTTCCTCCCATCCTTTGCTGGTGTTTGTGGAAAGAAAGAAATAATTGGATCTCCAAAAGTGTGGCAAAAATCTCGAAGGAAGCTTTCAGCATTGGTCTTAGACTAATTATTGAGAATGTTTCCTTATACATTTGGAAACCACCGAACAGTGCTCCTTCAGTGTGGGAGATCAACATGGCCAAATCTTAGAATAAGAAATTAGAGATCAACTCATTTGACAACTCTAAAGCTCTAGCTAGACTTAATATAGTCTGGAAACCCTCTGATATTGGCTAGAACAAACTTAACTTTGATGGTGCGGTGAAAGGAAACCATGGGCTGGCTAGCATAGGAGACATTATCAGAGACCTAAAGGGAAATTTGGTGGCTAGGTATGTTGAGAGCATCGGAACAAAAACCTCTATGACAGTTGAGGCAAGAGCGTTGCTCAAGGGTGTTAAAATTTCTATCACTCTGGGCATAAAAAACTTGCACACTGAAGGAGGCTCCAAGGCTATGATTGATTCATTCAATCACAACCATTGCCATGGTTGGAGTATCAGGGACATATAGTTGGATACAAAATTCCTGCTCACTAAACTAGAAAGAAAGAAACTAACCCACATTTACCATGAGGGAAACCAAGTGGCTAACTCTTTGTCCAGCCTGGGTTCTTCATGGGTGCTATCCAAGTGTTGGAGAAGTATGGGGGATCTCCTCGTGAACATCTAAGGAACTATCCTTGCAAAACACAAAAACATTACCGTTAATAATGAGATCTAAATTTTCTATAGTGGAAGGGCGTATTCAGTATTACACACTTGGGCTCATAATGATGTGGAATATGCATGATGATGTGGAGGGGTGTGGGAAGAAATTTTGGAGGTGGCTAGGGGTACTAGTGGAGATAGGATGGTCTTTTCAAGAGTTTTATGAGTTGTCTTGTCATAAGTACAAAGCCCATATTTTGAACCACGTTTTTTGGAACATGCATGAGGCCAAAATTACCATTGATAATTTGGCTAATAATGATCTGATAAAAGTAATCATGGCTTTTTGCTATGCATTGATGTACTTAAGCAAGATTTACTATGGCCCCGCAACCCTAAACTCATCGAGAATGACAATTGGTACATGTGAAAATTCAATTGTCTTAATGAGGCAATATTTTTCATTTTGGTATGGAAGTGGCAATAAATGGGTTGTGTGTTTTACCCATTGGCAATTTGAAAAACTTCTCACTTTGTTTACCTTGCTAAAAGTTTACAATATGAGAGTGAAAATGGGTGGATACAAGGTCCGAACTGAGCCTAGATCTTGCAAAGAATTCTAGAGGGACCCCCTCATCTGGCACATATGTGTGGAAGGAGGCATTATTCCTCTAATGGAGATCTTACAGGGGCATGATGAGAAGCTCTTAGTGTATTTTGCAAGCTCATGGAATGATAGAAGAGTTACTATTGGTGGCATCTCATTCAAAATCAACGAGGAGGTCATGGGAAAAGCTATAGGCATGCCTTACATGGGTCAAAAACTCAAAAATCTTACTAAGGTGCAGGATTGGAGAGCCTTTGTGCCTTCTTCTATGAAAATGAAAAGCCGGCCAAATTGCACGTCAGGTTCGAACGAAGCTCACTATTGAAACCATGGGACCAGGTTTGTATGGCTATAATGAAGTACATTACTCTTGAGGGGAGGTTTAAGGTTTACTGTTTTTATCATTGTCCTTTGTTAAACCATCTCAGACATAGGATGCTCATAAGGTTTCCCTTCTTTTTACTTTCTTCTCTCGAAAGCTCTATGAGGGAAACTATGGAATTAGTGGCTAAAAAACTTAACAAACCACCCCCATTGCCCCTGCACCAAGGTCTCATTCTCTGCCTATACCACTTTCACCAGGCCCTCTGTCCTCCAATCCCCATCTCGACCATTAGAGTTGAGGAACAAGAAACCTCTAACCAGTCCCTTGATAAACCCTCTTTGGCTGCTTCGATTGGACCTAAAAGAAAGACCCCATCTATGGCATGTCGACCCCTTGAGGATCCTAAAAACTAAACCCCCATCCAAAAAGAAAAAAGGTGGTGCAGGCTTAGCTTAGTCTAAAGTTATTGCAGGGCTCTATGAACTAAAAAATACACCCTCTAAGAAAGATAGTAAACCACCTGTCAAAACCAAGTTGGAACCAAAAAAGGGTAAGAAGAAAACCCCTTTTCGGGTTGAGGAACCGCCCACAAATAGTGAAGATGGGGACTCTACTGACAAAGACTCCCATGGGAATACAGTGGTTGCGGTTAGTGTTAACATGGGGATTGAGCAGACTAGTGTTAGAAGATCTAATAGACTAGCAAAAAACAAAACAAAGGTGTTGGTTGATGAGATTTCAAGCAGTTCTAAGCATAATGGTAGCAAAGAGGAGAGAAAGCATGACACTGTTGAAGAAACTCAGGATTTTGTGGAAGGTGCGATCCATTTCACTAAGTTAAACAAGATGATGCTTGAGGAATTCACATCAAAGTCCTTAGATCATCCAACTCGGGTTGAGGTGACTAGCAGGGTGGAAAATGAAAAGGGAGAAGAGCTCAATAATCTGTGGACTCAGGTTGATAAACTAGAAAATAAATTCACAAGGCTGGCATGCTTCACAATCAAGGTCATCCACCACTCAGCTATTACCCTATCTGAGGTGTTGAAAGAGGAGGTCGACAAGAAGACTGACTATGAATGAGGATTCCAACAACAAGTGGGTTAGGGATGATGTGATGAAACTCCTCTTTGAGGAGTGGGAGGTTTTAGCTAAGTGATGGGTGGGGTGTTTGTTGCTACATTGGGTGGGCTTTCCTTTTGATGTTTTTCCATTATTTTCGTAATTTTTTGGTGTTTGTCTGTTGTTTTTGTAATTGGACTATATGTTGTTATTTTTTGGTGTTTGATCTAACTTTGGCCCTCTGGGATCCTTTGTGTAAAGGGTATTGCACCTTGTAAATGTAGCTTATCTTATCAAAAACAATCATTCATAACATCAAGAAGGAAATTCACACAAAATTTCAACTTCCTAGCAACCACAAAGTTTGAAACTAATCCCAAAAAAAAAATCATTCCTCAAACATACACATGCAAGGAAAGAATATCATGAAAAAACACATGTTACTTGAAGTACACGGCCATGTAAGGACTCCACACATGCTCAGACACAAGGACTAGAACAAACAACCCTAAGATCCTAGTGTTGCAATATGGGCTTTGATACCAAATGTAATAACCCATCTTTTACACTAGAACATTAACGAACAAAACATTGACCAACATTTTTTTTATGATACAAAAGTGGCATTAAGCAAGCCACATAACACAATTACATATAATGAATGCATATAACAACTAATGCTAAGATTCTCATGGAATCTAAATTACCAAATTAATTTGTAACTCTACTCTAGGTGTCCAAGGACACTTTCCAAGAGTGTTAGAGACAAATGAATTATACATAGTATTGTAAGGTAAATGGAACCTCAATCCTAACATGGAAATTGAAATGATACTTGTTTCTTATGTTACATTTAAGTTGAGATCACTAGTGTGATTTGGTATTCTCAAATCTATGGTTAGGAGTTAGGATTGTTCATTTTCTCTAATATTACATTAGTTGAAAAGGCATGTTTTCTTATAAATAGTAATTGTGATTTTGGTTAATAAATTTATGTTTTTATGGATTTTAGATATGGAAAATTGAATCTTATATGTATTATAAATTTTTGGCTCAATCATCTTATGACGTCACTTATATTTAGTTGTTTCTACCTTGTTTAGCATTAAAGCTTATGAGATTGGCATTACCCTAGCCATGATCTTGCAATTGCCATTATTGATCTTGGTTCATGTCATCAATAATTCAATCCTTGGTTTCAGGCTTAATTAAGTTATTAGCCTTATTGAAGGTTCTCTTGACACCTTGGGAATTAATTTTAGAGACTCTAAGAACCTTGCAATGCATTTTAGGCTATATACTATCCTAAATTACCCATTTATGAAGGGCTTATCTATATTATAAAGGGGTGATCCAAACCCTAAAGGGCCAATATGTATTGGCTAAGGGAGTGATCCTAAGATAGTGAGCACTTCTCAACCTTTTTTAAAAAATAATTCTATGGAAGAGCTATCTAATGGAGTTTGTAGGTTATACTGCGATCAACTTTGTTTGAAGATGTTTTATGTTTCTTATTATTTATTCATTTTTTTTGTATGTTGTGCTTTTGAGCAATAATGACTAGTCAATTATGTGACTATGTGAGGTCTTGGATCTCCCCTTTTTTCTAGCTTATTGTTGGTTGACAGATTTGTCCTTTAAAAACTAATACAAATTGACTCTATTTTTTCCCAAAAAGAGGACTAATATATCAACAACAATTGGGGACATCACTATCGCATTGGTGATCTTCCTTTGAATTTTAGTTGAGGTACAACTCCCTCTTCTGATATAATTTTGATTTTTGAATTTAAAAAATCAGGGGTATGCTTTTAACCAGAAAGCAGAAAAGGAAAACTCACATCTATCCATAGCCAGAAAAATAGACGCGATTGAAAGTGATTTGAAACTACTAACTAATGTTGGAAATTAAACTAGAAAACATTCAATATCATAGCTCACGGACCAGATTATCAAAGATTGCTAACTTGACTCACTTCCATTTCAACACTTGTCGCAAATAAATGAATAAAATACCAAAGAACAGAACATCCTCATAGGGAAGGGATATTCAAATGTTTATCAAAGCTCACAAAATCATTCATAAATATTAGTATTTCGTTCATAATCCATTGCACACAGAAAATAAACATCTACAACCAAATATCAAACCTGCAAAATTGATCCTTAAATTAAGATCGATTCTCTCGTGCATCACAATGCAAGGGGGATCAAAATTTTGAACCCTTACAAAATCTTAATGAGGGATATTTAAAACTTTGCATCATAATGGTCAAGATTTCTTGAAAAACTGATTCTTGAATAATAACCGTTGTTTTTTTCAAATAAGCAGTTAGTCAAAAATGAACCAATTTTTGTTCGATTATGATAATATAGTCATTAATGACTATTTTTAATGGTGGTTATGATTACATCACCATTTCCAATTGATAAGATAGAGGAATGAATCAATGCTTACTGTAAGTAGGCCCCATGGCATACACTCATGTGAAACGTCTACCACTTCTCACTTCCAGTGGTCATTGGCATGCCACCTAAGATTGCTTCTGTGTAAATTCTTTGAATGCAAAAGATCTTGTTGATGCCTAAATCCAACTTACTAAATTTCTATCACATCACCTTGTTGAGTTCATTAAGTTTAAGGAAATTTGAATGTACTTCTAGTATTAATTGCTTTCAAGTGAATTCTACTAGTTTTCTCTCAACATTCTATAGATTAGCTACATCACTCTTCATTTTTCATAATACTAATCTCAGTTTCAGATATGTCGAGTTCCTCTAGTGATGCAACTTTTGAGGCTAGGAATGACTTCCTTACTATTAAGGGTGTTGAGTATAGTGTCGTGCGAAGGCTAGTTGTAGACCATCTTCGGGAGGTCTTCCTCATCCACAATGATGTGGAGGAGGTGGTTATTTGAAATATTATTGGCGAGCACTTCTTTTCCCAGGTGCACATTCATAACTCTGGTCTATTGGAGCGCTTTTTTTATAGCATTGTTCGTACTTTTGGGAATTTGTGTTGTTGAGCGCTTAGTAAGGCCAATATACTTGTGTGTTGAAGACTCTCTGAGAGGTTTATTTGTGCATCCTCACGTGGTTCTGGTGGGCGATGCAATTTTTATTGCTACTATGTTGAGGAATGAACAAGTTGGGCAAGCAGTTGCCTTACTTCATGCAAGGATTGAACACAATAATATGGAGACCTACGCCCACTTCATCGAATTCAATGAAAATCTCTTTTGCCTTGCACATATTGAATGTTTGCAAGAAGTAATTGAGACCATTATGATCCTCATCTTACTCTCTGCACTTAAGACCCCTTGTGTTGAAAAATCCCCTTTTTGTGAAGTAATGTAGAACGCATATATATATAGGCTTTTGGAACTGCACTGTATAATGTGGATGTCTTTGAAATCTTCTGCTTTATTTTCATCTTTACGTTCCTCTACAATGCGCTACTTCATTTTTACATCTGCAATATATCTCTTTATGTACTTTGAATGTTATTGTTTTTCACAATATGTTCATCTTCAAAGATATTTTTCCTTTCTACAAACATATTTTTGTAATAATAGCACATATTAGCTCGAATGTATGAATGTAAGATTTTGGGTATGGTTAATAAAATTTCTTCAGAGTTTTCCTAATTTATGAAATTGTATTTATCACTGCTATGCCAAAACAACCTTTCAAATGCTTCTAAGTGCAACTTTTCTTTCCCCTTTTTAGTGAACTCCTCCAAAAAGCATTTCATGAGATGATATGCAACATTCATTAAGAGTTTGTTACAAAAATAGTTAAGTTTTGGAAACCTTGTTAGGAATCGACAAAGGTTTCAAAACTACCAAAAACTTAGTCGAAATTGCTTGTCGCCCTTCTTCTTCACTTTGGGTATACTTAGGCGGTCACAAAAACCTTTTGGAAAAGGACACTTACAATTTTCAAAAAGATTGATGCATAATAGACTTTAAGTTGAACCTTTAAGACAGTTGGTTGGCAAAGAGGTTAAGAAACCCTGGCGGCGTCTGACATGGGTTTATTAACTAAAGGAAAATCTGATAAAGACATGGTTTGGGTCATTTTAAAGGTAAGGCACGACTTTTGTAAGGATGATCAAAATCAGCAACACTTATGAGTGAGTAAACCTAAAGTTTGGATGTCATTTCGACTTCATTAAGGATGTTGGTTGTGTCTTATTTGGTTTGAGAGATGAGATGTTGTATCTCTTTCTCATCCTAATCTTTCTCTTTACAAGAGAAGGGCATTGTGGTAGATAGTACACAACCACCAAGTTAAGAGGAAATTCTACCCTACTTGTCATGCAAAAAGGATAGGCTTTTTATTTGTATAGTTATATTTTGGGGATTGATATCTCATACTATAAGTTTCATTTGATGTGTCATGACAACTCTAGAGAATAGGCATGCATTGTGGCATGTTTATGTAATGATTTGTTGAAAAAATTGCTTGTTTATTCATTTATTCTTAATGTCTCAAGTGAAACCTTGCAGCATTACACCTTTATCTTTTGTATGTATTTTAATTTAAGAATAAATTACTTATTAATGGTTTTTTAAGAAAAAAATTGCACCAACGTATTATTTGTGTTCAACCATTTTTCATTTATGTTTTATGGTCAAATAAAAATGATCTACAATTAGTTTACAAACATCAATAAGAGAATTGTGTTATATTTTCATTTCAAATATAACACACGTGTAGATTCCATTCCCTAAAAACCCCATCCCTTGTTATTTTCCCAGGATCTTCAAGAACCTCATGTTATAAAAAAACCTTTAATCCACAACACTATAACAAACATTCTAAGCATTGCAACATGATTTTCCAACTTCTCTTCAAATTCTACTTATTTGTTTACCTCTCATTATAAATTATCCATCAATGTATCTAGAACATCAAATTTCACTCATCTCTAAACATATAAATCCCACCAATCTATAAAAAAAATTCCACTTCTCATATGAATATGTATGTCTATAATATCTTGCCTCTCTCATTATTTAGCCTACTACCATATTGTCTCCAACTACACAAGGAATTGAGTCTCTACTTAAATCTAGAGTATACTAGGGAGCAAATATGTGTATTTTATAAGAGTTTTCTCACTTCGCATTATTATGTTCTTAAACTCCAAATGGAGCAAGATTGAATCACAAGAAGGTAGCTTATTAGGAAATATAGTACTTGAAACACATTCTAATTTGAGGAATATTTTTTTAATTAAAATCATTTGTTTTTTATAGGTCATTTCAATATAATATATGCTAATAGTTTCATAATTCAATACACAAGATATGTCTTCATTAAGAACTTGAAAGAAAATATTAAGACATGGCACTTGTCTAAGCACACATTTTTAACATAATTCTGAACATTCAAATATTTCATAGATTGATACATAATTAAATTTAACTCTAGCACATTAAAAATAAAATAGCTACATGCTTGCAAAATTGCACACAATAGGCAAGGAGAGAGCAAAGGCAAGTCATAATAAAGCGGCTCTAGATTATTGTTATATGATGATAATTACATAAAAATAGTTAACAAGTTTTAAATTGACACAAATTTATCTACTAACGATTAGGGTTTAATATATTTACAAAATCTTACTCTCCCTTTTCATCTAAGAAGGAATATTAACAAATTTTAACTCTATCCTAATTTGTGCAAATTTCTTAGCATATAATAGTTCAAGGGCTAACAATTAGAATTGAATATATTTCCAAACTCTATAATTACCCTTTTTCGTCATCATACAACAATTTAAATATATTTTGAAACTTTGCAATTCTTCTTTTTATTATCATTTACTAATAAGTTGGACCCCATATTTGAAATTGGGTTAGTATTTATTTTCAATACCTTAAAAAGAAAATCTTCATTATACGACAATCTAAATATATTTAGAAACTTTGTAAAATTATTCTTCTTTTTATTGTCATTTTCTAATAAGTTGGACCCATATTTGAAATTGGGTTAGTGTTTCTTTTCAATACCTTAAAAAGAAAATTTTCAGCATACCACAATTTAAATATATTTAGAAACTTTGTAATTCTTCTTTTTATTGTCATTTTCTAATAAGTTGGACCCCATATTTGAAATTGGATTAGTATTTATTTTCAATACCTTAAAAAGAAAATCTTCATCATACGACAATTTTTAGAAACTTTATAATTATTCTTTTTTTGTCATTTTATAATAAGTTGGACCCCATATTTGAAATTGGGTTAGTATTTCTTTTCAATACCTTAAAAAGAAAATCTTTCATTTTACAAAGTAAATAACATGTCTACCTCGTGAGTTTGATCTTCTCGGTATGACATGCCTACAAGATCTCAAGATCTCCCCATGTCCCATTCTACCAGCTCTTTAAAATTCTTGACAATGATGTTTTATACAAGCAGCCTTGGGTTTAAAGGCATGTTTTATCTGGTATGTAGTATTTCAGACTATTGTCTATTCAGTCCCAAGAATGCATATTTGATTGTATTTATTAATTAATCAAAAATCATAATACAATAGAGTTTTATTTTCAATTAATAAATAAATACGGTCAAAGATGCATTCTTACAACTAGATAACGTTTCCATATTTCCGAACCTTGATTATGAACTCTATTTTCAATTAATAAATAAATACGATCAAAGATGCATTCTTACAACTAGATAACGTTTCCATATTTCCGAACCTTGATTATGAAAATTACATGTTAAAAAGGCTGACCATAATGCTAACACTCACTCCCTAAGGAAATGCTGTCGTAGATAAGGTAGTGGGTGTTGGGAAGGTCCAACGCCAAGAGAAATAGGGAGACTATCATGAAATAACCAGCCCAACCTCCAGCAAGAGTCCACAAGAAGAAGACGAAGAAAATGGTGTCATTAGCTGTGGAAGAGCATTTCATAGACGTAAGTAGAGAGTCATGGAAAATGACAACAGGGTCCCTGTTGAGTATCATCGTTCACCTCTTGATAAAGAACATTGTTCCAAAAGTCATGCTTTTTTCTCCAAAGGCCGTTAAGGATTGTTTGGAGGCATATAAATCCATAGACTTGGATACAGAAGCCGACGGAATCACCGGCCAAGCAGCCGACAGGTACTGCGATACCTTGCAAGGAAAGTGAAGAATGGGTCCCTTCCTTGATACCTAGTTCAGGCATATGGGTTAGAAGATAAGAAAGAAAAAAGAAAACTGCCAATCAAACGGATGGAAGAGAATTGGACGCAACGATTCCTTAGATTGGAAAGCAGCAGCATTGGGCAATGCCGTGTACAAGTTATGTAACTGCATTGAGTGCAATGAAGTACTGTAAGAATAAAAAATCTTTTTTGGCAGATATGGCTCGAGAAAATCCAGTATCTACTAGACTTCTTTAACTGCAAGAAATGGGCCCAAAAAGGATGGGGAAAGCAGTCTGCAGTAGGAAAAGCCAAGCTGATTATATGAAAAAGGTTGTATATGGAAGGCAAGACAAATCATAAGTTAGATATGAAAGGCAAGAGCATTATTGAAGAGAGGAGTGATTCAGGAATGGTTCCAATATATGGGTAGTGGATAGTTTGTCTTATTTTATCATAGATGTCATAGCTTGCTTCCATTTCTTAGGCATGCCTTTCCAATCTAAGGATTTGTTGCGTCCAACTCTCTTCCCTCAGTTTGATTGGCATTTTTCTGATGTAGTAGATAGTTTTGTCTTCTTTTATGATGGATGTAACAGCTTCCATTCTGTTTGATTGCCATTTTTCTTATATAGTAGATAGTTTTGTTTTCTTTTATTATGGATGTAACAGCTTCCATTTCTTAGGTATGCCTTGAGGAGAAGGTACCACATAATTGTTTTAAGGTTGGCTGCATCAGCTTCTATTTCTTGCTTATTGTCTATGGAGCATTCTTTTATGTGATATGATTATGAATTTTAATTAATTAATAATTATGATTAAATGTGCATTTAAAATATTGGGTAGATTTGTTTATGTCTTATAATTAGTTAGTATTTGTCTTCTTAATAAAAACTATTTTTACAGATGTTAGTTTAAGAATTTTACAATCTGTAATTCTAAAGCAACAACAAGAGTAGGATTTGATGTTGCGGATAGTGAAGGAAACGATTATGAATTTTTCAAGTAGAAAAATATACTTAGACTTGACAAGAGTTGTGAACTTGTTTAGACCAACCATAGAGTTTACATGGAATATATGAGGGGTTCACTTGATAGAATATCATTTGTAGTCATGGAATCATAAATAATACCTTTAATTTTGTTTTATCTTTTATATCTTGATTCTTCTACACCCCTTCTAATATGCAATTCTTATTAAAATATTATTTTATTTTACCATGTATCTTAGGTGCCTATGCTTATGTTTTCAATGACATTTTTTATATCCTTGTTTTTTTATAGCTCTCATCGTGCAACTGAACATTTCATTTTCAACATCACATCCAACTCTAATGACATTTTTTATACCCTTATTTATTTATACCTCTCATTTGTACAGCTGAACATTTTATCTTTTGACCTTATCACACCCAACTCTAAATGAAAAGTCAATTGACTAGAAGACTATGAAAGTAAATAATATTAAAAATATTTGTATACTATAACAATTTGACATTAATCCATAGAATAGAAAATATAATTGAAAAAGTAACTATTTGATGTGTACACCTCGAAATCAACCACCCATTTCCAATTCATATAAGTAATTCAATAAATATTTAATTAATTATTTATGTAATTTATCACCTTTCCATATTTCCATAATTAATTAAATAATTTAATTAAAATTCATTCCCATACTATTTAATTAATTATCTTCCCACTTCCTCTAAAGTTAATTAATTTAATCAAATAAATTTAGTCATAGGCCCTCATCGAATATTTTTTCTCATCTTAATTATTTAGTTAATCCTTGATTAATTAATTAATTAACCTTCATTATCTATCAGTATTATTTCCTTTAATATTAAATTCATTAGATTCTTCAAACTTGTCATCATCTAACAAGTGTCAACTCCCCCTTCAATCTTCAATGCTCACACATATGCGAGCATGCCACCTCAACCCACTCATTTGCTCACACGTGCGAGGATGCAATCAGGTGAGTTTGGGTCATTGTCATAGCTCAACCTCATCTTTGTCTCATATACCTCATCCAAGGCTAATTTTATTTTTTATTTGAATACATGAATTTAAGTTTTGCGCATTTGTTTGTAAGTATATTATATTGTTACAAGAGCAAAGCAAATGACCTAAAAGAGACCAAAAACGTTTGGAAACAATTGAAAGAAAAGGGATTGAACATAAAAGAATTCAATAAATGGCTCCATAAGAGAGGCTTTGTGTCAATAATAATTTCATCAACGGTTTAGTAGATGAGGCCTTATATAAAAAGTATTATTTATTTAATGTGTTTTAAATATTGAACCACTCGTAATGAAAGTTTTTTTTGTATTTGTAGAGAGATAATAATCTTTGTTAGTGGAAGGTACAATTTTTGTAGAGGACAATGATGATTATGACTTTGATGTTGATTTCATTCATCTCTCAAGCATTGTGATGAAGGCCATTGATGCAAAGGATGAGGGCAATTAATGCCTATCTCATTTATATTTATTAGAGGTTATTTAAGAGGCAACATAAATTTAAAATTGATACAAAGATATGTATTGATCATGTTTACTCTAATTACATCTTTTTGAAATCATAGGAAACCTATTAGAGTAGAAACATATGGAAAAATGGCATTTCTATTCACAAGGTCAGTCTACTAAGGGTTGTTGTCATAGGCACTTCCTTATAGTATTCCTTGAATGGTCTCTTTAATGATTAAAATTGTTATAAAGGAACCTCAAAGGATCTTGCTTTTCATATTATATGTATTTTCATGGAAAGATAGTTTAAAAGACTTTGTATGAGGGCTTTGTGTTAGGTGTATTAAAATTATTGAAAAATGTGAAGTCTAATGGTTATGAAATAAATCATATATTTATCTAAGTTGAACCTTTTTATCAAACTTGTTTAGTAATTATTTTAAATCTTGTATAGTCATGTGTGATGTAATTGTTTTGATTAAGATAAAGCAGGAAGGGCTCAAGCCCTATACAAAGTAACCACCGAGGCAAGCAGGACAAATCTCACCATAGGTTAGACTTAAAAGAATCAAACAAATACCAGCAATGCTTTTGACCAGAGCAAGGAATCGGAAAGAAACAGTAAACAAGGGTCTCGACCCTATACAATAGACTTGTCCAACAAGTCTCAAGAAAGAGATAAGGAAGAGGTAGAGGGGGACCTTTATGCCTCTGTGAACAACTATCCAAGAAATACTATCATTTGGACCACCCCCACAAGGGGGAACATGAGACTCCCCCATGGGAAGACCGCACGAGGGGGGATTAGAAGGAAAACAAGGAGAGTAACAGTCGCCAACTACAAAAGAACCTTAGGGCTAAGCAAAGGCAGTTGAAGGAGCAGGAGAAGCACTTGTAGGAGGAGAAACATCAATAGGGGCCTCAGGAGAAACCAAATCCACACTAGAAATTGATGTAATAAAGTGATTTGATTGGAAAGATTTGCTTAAAGAAATATAATATATTTAGAACAATAAAATATATTTTTTAGCATTGTATTATATAAACACTTCATATTATAATATATGATCATAAACTACTATTAGTTTGTTTGTAGACACATTATTTTAAGATGCTTTGTAAAATTTATAAAATATTTTATGCATGAATAGTGATCATATTTGATATTGGTCTAATTTCATAATTGAATGTCTATAAATATAATTTATTGAATTCATTAGATATTACTATAGGCCTTATCAAACAGAGAATGATAATATGGTAACAAGATTAGACATTAGATTTGAGTGCAAAGTGTTTCATTTTCATGAAGTATACAATGATAGTAAAAACAATCTAAGGTATAATAAGTATATGGATTTTTTTCCTCTATGTATGGTTTGTAAGCACTATGGTGATTACAAGTGTCATCCATATAACTTAGTAGTTATTATAAATATCATACAATTTAACCTAAGACTTTTAGCAAATTCAATCTCATGGTATAACATTTTGAACATTAAGCATTATTTATAAGTGTCTGAGACATTTTCTATCATCTATCCTCAAATGCTAGCAACAATTGACTAAAAAAAAATTCTAGGTTGTTCATAATAACAATACAAACAAAAACCTTAAGAAAACATTAATAAATCACTACATTATTTATCATATTAGGAAAATATGATTAACAAAAAAAGAGTTTAAGATATTATATTTTGCAAGCTAAAATTATATATATATATATATATATATATATATATATAGTATAAGAGTAATAATTGCCTTTATTCAAGTATTCAAGTTTTACTATAATTACTCAATGAAGATTATTTGTGTATGAATCATGTCATTGATAAAGATTTATAATTATATTTCCTCTTTTTCATCATAATGGGATTCATTATGGTTAAAGGGGTGGCAATGAAACTTATTAAAGAGTTCTATTGATTATATTCATACTAAGAAACATAGTTCCCCTAACAAAGTGTCTTACAAGATTATAATTCCAACTCATATTCAACTATAGATATAGATAGATGTATAGAAATGATTACCAAAATAGATAATAGTAGTAATGACAATGTATTAAGTCGCAAGTCCTCTATTTCAAGAAATAAATAAGTTCCTTAAGAAAAACTAAGTTCATTATGAACAAATCCTCTATTTCGGGAAATAAATAAGTTCGTTAAGAAAAACTAAGTTTCATTATGAATTTCTAAATATGGCTCTATCCCCAAACTTTCACATTTACACCACTCTATGCCATGTAGAGTCCATTGTTTATGTGCTCAATTCAAAGGACATGAATTGAAGCATACAAGAAAAACTATTTCTCAACATGTACAATTCTATAAAGTACTTTATGCTCTCATTCAAAGGCTCAATACTTGTCCAAGGGAAATCACATTAAAGAACCTGTATGACAAATGTGTACTAATAATGTCTAGAACCTTCTTCTATTATCATCTTGAACTATTTATTAGAATTGGAGGCTATACATAGAATTTGTAGTTTATTGTCATGTATTCTATATTCACTACTAAGTACCAACATTGGATCTTCATGTTGACAATAGACTAAGATTTGTATTACAAATATAAAGTGAGGTAGGTAGTATCCTACGAATTTTCATAGTCTAAAAGATTGAAAAACCTAGAAGTGTTAACAAATTAAAGAAGGGTAGATTCTTTCACACCTCCTCTTCATTCCTTGATTCCTTCAACAAGAGCCCTATACCAAAAATCAATAGCATATTATATGCAAACACTCTTAAGCCTTAATCAACCACTTGCCCTTCATCTTTTAGCCTCTTAAGTTTCATGTTCTACACCAAACCAACAAAAGGCTTGTTTACATCATCCAAAGTGTAGTAGTTGACTGATTTATTTTCCAACTATTTAATTATCTGTGCAAAAGAATCATTCCCTTTTACCTAGCATACCACTTCTTCATGCAAGCCTGAAGAGCTTTCCATTACAAAACCCTTCCCCTTATTTTTAGTATCTTCCATCCAAAAAATACCTTCAAACTAGCTAGAGGTGTGCTTCCTCAACACTCACAAACAATTACCTCAAAGGAAAAATACAACCCAACACATGCAAGAGCAAGGAGAGCAAGGATAGTTGTCATGACACTATCCCCAATTAAATTCTAAATTAAAAACATTATTTACTATCATTTCCCTTCTAATTAATTATTTGTGTCATGGCATGACAAATGATGCTAGTGGGGTGGTGGTAAGGGCAGGCTAGACGTAGGAGGAAGATGCATCTATATCATTCTTTGTTTCGAGTAAGGAGCTGTTTGGAAATTTAAAACACCTCCCTCACATGCTCCTCATGCGTTCATATATTTGGCATGAAGTCTACCACCCTATTATCATTTCACTTCACATGAAAAGATTCAATACACCTAAACTCATTGCTTTGATCTTTGCAATCACTAATAATCTTAGTTATCAATCTTAGTTATCGACCAACATTTGTGATTTCCTCCAATTGCTTTGATTATATTTGAGAATCTTCTACACTCACTTCTTCCTAGTTGTTTTGTCTTGCCATTTTTAGACCTCTCCAAAAAGCCCTTTACTTCTACCATGTTAATAAAGTACCATACCATTTGTGACCACTAAATGCCTCCACTCCTTACCATACCCAATTTCCCTCAAGATTCAATGTAAGAGTCAATGTCATTTTAGAAGATATCCCCTTTTCCACACTGCATTATTGTCCTTTTCCCCCTGCCTAAACCCTTCGTAGATGTTGAAAATTTTAATTAATTAATCAATAATTATCCTTATAATATATATTCTTCAATACTATTAAGAATGCTTTTCTTATTTATAAATAAGAACTATATAAATGATTATACGTAAAATAGCCCATATGGTTACCAATTTATACCCCCAATAAATTTATTTACAACCTTAAGGCCCTGAGTAAGTCGATCTTCCTTAACCCTAAGCCTATCTTCCTAAACTCCAATATCCCAACCACACGAGTAGCCCCTTCCTTCCTACCCAACTATTCATTACACCTTCAAAAGGAGTAACTAGAATAGCAGGGCAAACCTTTTAAACCATACTTGTGAAACAAATCCAATACCACCCTTCTATCGTCATGTGGTACTGGGCTTCGAGTTAAGGGAGTTATTCAATATCATAATTGACTGTTTTTTCAATTAAACCCTACCAAATTCATCTCCCGCTATAGTTATAACAAGTATATCCACTATCACGATGACGCCTCATGAATTGTGGCCCAAAACATTAAAATTCTCTCATATTAGATATTCACAACTTCAATTCATACTCTCTTCAAAGAACTATAAACTATAAAAGCTTCCCATCATTAGTAACTACCAATTATTCAATTAGTCAAAAAGCTTGTGGACATTTTTGCAATCTTCTGGTTCATCCCGTCAAAATATCAAATGAATGATGACTACTGGTATCCTTCCTTAATGATCTCCATACTGCCTTATCAAGTAGTTTTAAATTACTTTTACAATTCTTTTAGTATTAGATTGCTATAATGAGAAAAAGGTTGCAAATGTTGTACCAAAACTCTGACACCTAGTTCGTATTTATTTATATAAACAAAAGTGTTGTATTAGCAATGGTTAACACGTTCAGAGCAACTCCTACTATTTCAAAAATAATAATAATAATGCATGTCTATTTCAATAAAATAAAAATGAGTGACATCGACCTTTTCTAGTACCATATAAATGAATAATTGGTTGTTTAGACTTTCCGAATCCTGTCCAATATAAACTCGGTATGATGTAACAATAAATACTTGCATGCTGCCACGAATATTATAGAATTAAATTACTCATGTCCACTAACAAACATAGCGGGGCAATTGGACTGGACGAAAGCAATCAATAGGCAAGTGATAACGACAGAAAGGAGAAGGTTGAATGATCTACAAGTTATTGCGAATGTGCTGATTCAAAATCTTATAGCATTAAGAAGATACTCAAGTGCAGATTTATAAATCTTGACTTAATAGTGAAGACATGTCTCATGTTCTATTGAACAAACAAAACCAATAGTCACAAGTTAGAAAATAATCTCAATTACCATTTTTACAGGACGAGTGCCCTGCAAATCAGTTTTATCTAAATGAGGATAAAAGTCATCATCCCTATAAGATCAAAGGAACAAAGATTGTCAATAAATCATCAAAGCCCATAAAGCTTTCTATTCCCATGATGGTCAATGCCGATTCTTTCTCACTGCCTCTTTTCATTAGCATCAAACCATACAAGTGCTAGGTTTTCGACATGTGGACTGGATCTAAGCCTTCATCTTTAAATGATACTCATTTCTTGTATTGCGGCAAACCTTCTGCTATGTATGTCAGAGTTTTGATAAAACTGCACCCTGAGTTGCTTATTTCCCAGATGCAAACCTTCATCGATATAATCCTTCCCTCCCACAGTGCAAAGAGACAGTATTGACAGAGAAAAGTGAAAATGTTTAGTTAAAAGAATAAAACAATAGCTCAAGCTTACAAAATTTGCAAAACCTGCTATGAACTGTAACTTCAAGTGTATTCTAATAACTCGAAATTTTATATTCAAGCACATAACTAGAATTTTGCACAAAAAATCACCAATATTGGTTTCATTAAAACCAATCGCCATGATCGTGTGCAAAAGAAGTGATAACAAATTTGTTGAGGACATTTATGGGAGACACAGGAATCCCGCAGTAGACTCTTTTCATTATTAGAGACTTGTATACAAAAGCAGAGAATGTGTTCAGAAGCTCAACAGCCCCACAACAGGGGCTAAGTCATATAATCAATTTCTTACGCAAAAATTATACCAAGTAAAGAATAACAACAGAAGACCACATCTAAAAAGACTATTGTACATGGCCGCAAACCCATAAATTAAAACATTCTATGCTTCAAGTAGCCTCAACTTCAGGACATCCAGAACTGAATATCGTGTCTAGCCAGAAATAGCTTACAGTGCTCTAGGTCGTTGCATTACCAAAAATAATCCTTGACAATAGCCAAAGTCTTTTGAGAATCTACAACAGAATCAACATCTAATCAATTCCCTGCATGACTATCTTAGAAACATATGTGCAAAATCCATCAAGCTCGAAGCAAAATTGGACCAACCCATGAACTCAACATCTCACTCAATGCTGATTGTACTTCTCCTGACCCATGCTCACAGCTGATTAAACTTGCCAATAATGGGAAAAATCGAGATAACAATCTATCAAATGATGAGTCCTTCAGTCCACTGATGACTTGTAAAGTTGCAACTACTAAAGGAGCACGGGACGCTAATTCTCTCCTCCTTGCAGAGCCCAATGGTATTATCCAATGAGGCTTCAACTGTCCATTATGAGATTCAGAAAGAGATACAGAGCTTGCAGTGTTAATATACACAAGCAAAACTTCTTCACACAATTGTACAAGACAGGCCTCTACTTCTACCTCTTTACTCAGTACAGACTTATCAACAATCACGTTCTGCAACAAATTCAGACATGCCTGGTATGACTCACTTTCGAGTCTCAGTAAAGGGGGATCTGGCATCTGTGTCAACGAACTAACTTCTTGCAGCTTTGAACGTAAAGTGTGGTCACTATTAACTTTGTGTGCATGGACTGCCACAGCATGAAGTGTCTCAACAAGAACCATCATGTTAGATGCCGACAGCTGTTCTCTGTGCATATTATAAATCTCCATCATAGCCTACAAAGAATGTAATAAATCTTGAGAATTTTGACAAAAATCATACAAAAATCAATCCAACTTTAATATATATATATATATATATATATGTATATGTAACTGGACGCAAACTTAGAATTTAATCAGTAGGCATAGACAACACACACTTGCATGTGGCTTTGTAAAAAGATTATGCACTGCTTTTATATTTTTGTATTTCATTAATCATATGTTCAAAGCACCTCTACTTTTAAGATAACAAAACCATATGGGAAACTAGTACTTGAAATAACCACCTTTGTTCCAAAACAATTAGAAGGATCAGAACTTCTTTATGATTCCGAAAAAATGTCCTAACAGAATTGTCTGAATTTTCTACTGTAAGAGTCATGTCTGAATCCATCAGTAACCATGTTTTGTAGCTATGCATAAACTCTCGGCCATTCCTCATACTTAAGCATGAGGCCACTTAGAATCTGATCCATATTGGGAAAAACACTAAAAGTCCCAAAATCCCAGCCAGTCCATATTTACAAGGAGTCCAATAATATTTCTATAATTACTGTGCAAGAAATCTTCATATAATTTCTAGTAAAAATTATGTCAATAAAATCAGAGAGAACAATGTATATATTAGTTTTTAAATTAATTTTATGGCAAGTATTTAGGGGAAGCAATCTTCAAGATAGTCATTTCTCAAATCTTGAGAGGCAAATCACTATGATAAAGATAATATAACAATTGTATGGGTTACCGCACTTGTAATAAATATATTATACTTATACTAATATTTGATCAAGTTGACTTGGCTACACTATTTAGTATTTAGGATTCATAATATTTCTGCCCTTTTTATGATATGCTTCCCTACAAAGCATGGTCTGAGAAAAAGTTGGAATGATTTTGCATACTTGATCATTCTTAAATGTAGATTCTTCAATAAATAGGTCTTTACACAACTCCTGGATGGTGTTTTTCTAGATGTTTAAAAAGATGGATTTTGTCTGAAATTTTATATTATTTACTTTTACACCCTCTTTGTGACATGCTCCACCAAAAAGCATGGCCTGATAATTTGAATAATTTTGCATAAATTGTTCTTTCTTACATGTAGATTCTCTAATGGGTAAGTATTAAACAACTTTGCATTCAATTTCACTTTTCTTATGGTCAGCTTGTTGCTTCATACTTTTTCAGGGATCTAAAGATTGCCCTTACGTAATTGGAATGCATTTTGCATCCAAGTCAAATGATCATCGAGCAATTCTACCTTGCAAGTGTCAGGAAGGTAGCTCTTCCTACTAGAAAGAGTGTATCCTTTAGTTGCTTGTAATAGATTCATTTTTTAGTTGGTACAAGCAAGGTAGAGAATGAAATAAACTGAGTAATACCTATCAAATGACAGGTTGGGTAGCCAAGCTAGGTGTCCAAATGTAAGATACTACATAATATTTACCGAAGGACAAGTTCAAGAGGCAAGCTAGATATGAAAAAGATTGATTCAGGGTAGAGCAGCTTCCAAAAGTATATCAATGCCTCTTTTGTTCTGTTCTAAATGCAAGAAAGTAAATCATACTCTAGAGCAAGTAACACCTACATACATCCAAACAATCACATGCACTCAATCAAGCAACCAAAATGAAAATGAAGAAGCAAACAGCAAACAAGGGCTGCTCTGATTGCTTAATCCACAATCTGTGTCAAACAATGAATGAAAATAACAGAGTGAGTTTAATAAAACAAAGCAAGTTTAACCATATTCTTCCCTAATTTTTTCACACAACAAGCAAGACCTTTGCTAACGTCAAAATAAAAGATGTGAGGTAATACACCTGTGATCAGCAATGTACTTGTCTTTAATTATGCAATTGACACTTGCTTTATAAAAGCATTTAGCTGTAATGTAAATGCAGCAAGGCTGAAAACAAACCTGTGCACATTTTAGAACAGAATATGACTTACAAACAATATGATTTAATGACTTGAGATGTCAACAAAATAAGTGATTTACGATCAAATTAATGCCACAAAAGCCCAAAAGGCCTTCCAAGACTGATTAGAATTAGTTATAAGACAATTAAAGAATTTAAAAAATAAAAAAAAATAATTAACTTTTTAAATGTTTGCAAAAAAGATTAAGCTAATTTATAACTCATTAATTCTATCAATTTGCAATGTTATTGTTTTGTCAAACACTTACCATGCAAAATATGAAACAAACAATGTGAAGTACTAAGTAAATCTAAACCTAAAATATTGATAAAGAAGAATGATTTGACTGAATACCAAGTCCAACTAAAGATGTAGGAAAAAGTAAAACAATGAAAATTATGCATGGCCTAATGACTTAGCATCACCTGGATGAGCAGAAGAACAAACGAGTCCTAAAGATGTTAATGGTCTGTTTCCTCAGAAAGATGACCTCCAACAGGGGCATTATCACATATTCTATTGGGAGAATGCCCACTCAAGTATTGCAAACTAACTAAAAGGATGATTAATAAGCATAGTATGGACTGATTTTAAGCCCAGTGATGGCAGCACAGGGCCAAGTCAAAAGCAATTGTTGACAATGTATAGGATGCAAGCAACAGCCCAATCCCCTAAGTCCCTCTAGAACACATTTATCATTGTTCCACATGGACACATCCTCCCCAAAAATAGGCGCACTTCCAAAACACAAAGGAGACTCCAACCCACCAACACAAGGGATCATTTCCAAGACAATAGGAAATCCCTAGGAGGGTGTGGGTACACCATTAATGTGATGAGCCCTGCTGGCTCTCAACTCAAACCCCAATAATTTCTTAAGTCTTAATGTGTTTTACTTAGTTTTTTTAGAGAATGTTTATAGACAGAAGAGAAGGTGCGCATCATATTAAAGCTTATAAAAATGCAACATAGACATATTTTGAGCAACAGATGTAATAGATGTTATTCTGTAATACACACAATGAGATTACAAACGAATCACATACCCGAAATGCTCCAGAATAATTAAATAAAGAAGTTTCTCAGTTTGCCAGCCGGAATTGATGAAAACTGACAAAAAAGCTCGCCCAAGCTCCAGATCTGACTTCTCCCACTCCAAAACAGGATACAATCCCCTGAGAGAGGTAGACGCCAAGAAAGGGTCACAAAAAGAAGCCAAGAGAAAGGCGTTTCAACTAGTTCCTTCACACGCCTTCCCAAAACAGGCACATTTACCAATGCAAAAGTACGGCCCAAGTAGAATGCTGAAGAGCCAAAGATGGAAGCTGTGGAATTGCTGAAGAGGACGCCTCAAGTGTAGAAACCCCCTTCCTTATTGCAGACACATATAAATTGAATAATAAACTCTGTTAGAAGCATGTAGAACCTCTGAATGAAGCTCTCAACTGCATTGATTCAACTAATCTCTCACAATCTCAAAAGTGCTCAACATCGATGAGGAATCGTTCTCCAATGGAAAATAATGCTCAAACCCTGATCACAGAGGAAGGCACAGGAAAAAATATCCAAGGCAAAGTCGAAATTATCAATAATAGGGTTTCTCATTGCCAAATTGCCTTATATCAAAAAGGCACGCATTTCCAAGATGATACGCCACTTTTTCATTTAAATCTTTTAAATTATAATTTAAGTCACTTTCAATAGTTTGACTTAAATAAAGTGGGCGCCCTTTTATATTTTAAGTGATTAAAATATTAAATCACCTTTATAGAATATTTAAGTGATATAAAATGTATAAAGTCAATATGACTTTATAAAAAGGCATTAAGTTAATTAATTAACTCAAATCACTTAAAAATCCATAACTCGCTCAAAACTCCAAATATTCCCGTGCCGTCAGAAGCTGTCAACCCCTGAACTGCTATCGCCTGCTGTGAACCAATCAATGGGCTCTGAGAACGAGAACGATCAACTCCTCCAAAAAACACCACTGACCCTCTAACCAATCCAGCTAGCCCACAAGGGTCCAAGAAAAGGCTAGCAAAATGTTCCCAAGAACTGACTAGAGCGGGGACATCACAATTAAGTCCCCAACCATCTCAAAAACTCTATGATGTCCCCATAGACTGGGCTTGAAAAAAATCACTATTGAAAAATCTAACTCACTAACCCTAACCCTAAAATGTGAATGTGCCTCACCCACACCCCAAACCCTCAAAAAAACCATAAAATATGCATGCCCACCCTCAATCCAAATCACCATCAACACTTTGTCATTGCATTAAGCAAGAGCAAGAGGAAAAAGAAAAATAAAGAATTCAATCATCTTCATCAATCAGCCATTCAAAACATTTATCAAGCCTTCAAGGTAAGACTCCGCAAATTTTGAAATTCATACTTTGTTTTTGTCATTGGCAATTTCATTGCTCAATCTGAAATCACTGATCATATATTCTTTTTTTCAATTTAAATATTAAATATACTGTTTATATATGCAAGATGCAAATTATTTGTCAGATTTAGAAATTATAAAATGTTATTTTTAGTGTTATTTAACTACAGTTTTTACTATGGGTGGTTTATAAATTATAATTTAGGAGTTTCAACTATTTAGTGTTTTAGGATTTTAAATTTATTTACTGAATTATTTTTAAATGTTTACTTGCAAATCTGCATAATGATATAGCTAATTTTCTGATTTTCATTTGGCTTTTGTGAATCCTCTGCTTTTGCACATTGTGCAAACTGAAAGTAATAAAACAAAAGTAAAGATAAAAATAAAAATTCCTCTTTTAGTTTTAAGGTCAGTAATAATGTTAAATTTTAATACTTATTACTAATAGTCAAATTAGGATTTCATCTTTTCTGTATCCTCTGCTTTTGTGCTTCGTCCAAACTAAAGTAAGAAAAACAAAAGTGGAATCCTTGTCTAATGAAAATTGGGGAACAAAAATTCCAACTTCCTTTGCTTTTGTGCTTCATACAACCTAAAGTAATAAAAAAAATCCTTGTGTCTTGAGCCCTTGCATTAGGTATACGCACTTAATTTAAAGCTTTCTACCATAAATTTCATTTCTTGCAGTATCAATATGAATTCTCACAACATGAGTGATGACAAGGGGGTTGGAAATCCAAACATTGCAGTTAGATCTAAGAATTTGAGTATAGATTGGGAAGGAGGAAGGGAGATGAAGCAAATAGTTCTATTCAGAAAGCTAATTTCAATGCGCCTTCCAAATTGTTGGAAAAAAATTTGCTATCAAAATACAGGCAAAAAAATGTACCACATCAAAGGGCACTTGGCTATAGAAATGTCATTTTTGTGGCCTTGAATTCCAATGTCATGCGCCACCATAAAAGATCACAACCTTTGCCACACAAATTGTAGCCTTAATAACAAATAATCCAGGCAATGAAAAAAATATTTTTACAAAGGGCCGACAAAGGCTTTAATAGCAAGAGACGACCAAGGAATAAAGATAACACAAGGGATCAATGTCTATTAATTAGAGGGGCATGATATGGGCGGCCACTCCAAGGTAAACAAATAATAATTAAAATTAAGTTTACAAACAGCAAAAAGGGGTGTCTTTTGCATAGTGAAGAGAGGCGACGACTCCTCATTTGAAGGTATAAGAAGGGGATCGATTCATTTTTGTAAATTTTAATGATCAGATTGTATGCACAGAAATTAATTCAAATCAGACACAATAACACAGCAGATACCCTCGGAAAACCACCCTCTTGAGGGAGAAAAACCCAGCAACAAAACTCTCTTATATATATTATTGAAGAACAACACTCTCTTGTACAATGAGGCCAAATTCAAGGGCCAAGAATAGCATCAACTCTAGATGCAATCACACAGATTACAATCTGCACTTGAAGGAATTCGCCAACTGCTCTTTTAAGAAAATCGCACTCTTGATAATAGAAAGAATATTGAACTTACTTGATTATGATAATGAGAGAGCGAACTCATATAAATACAATATGAAGGGACGCCACCCTATTAAATGCAAGTCGGCCAGATATAAGAGAATGTAATATGTAAAGAGACGCAACCAATAAGAGGAAAGTCGTCCTCAAGAAAGTTGGCCACCAATAAGTAATATAAGAGATCGCGCCAAACGAGAAAAACGTAGACAATGAAGAATGAGGTCGGCCTCATACAATTCTTCATTAAATGAAGATTCTTCAAAACTCGTGTCATATATAAATTAAATAGCCTCTTGGCTATCATTTAATTTATCAACCAAGAACAATCGATATGCTGGAAGGAAACAACAAAAGCTGTATATATCATCAACACTCCCTCTCAACTAGGGAGAGAACTTCCAGCAGTACAAGACATATCATCTCAACGTGATGTCTACCACATTGGCTGCAACCAAATGTGAAAAGAAGAATATCACCTCATCGTGATATCAAATATCGCCTCAACATGATATCAACCATAATGGCTACAACCATACTATGGTAAGTACAAGTGTTCATCACTTGCGTGATGTTGTCACCTCAATGTGACTTTCACCATGACTCTCTCAGAGGGTGAAACACAAGTACAAAATATGTCATTGAGTCACACACATGACATCCACCATGACTCAGCTCAGAGGGTGGAAACAAGGGCTTTCACCTCAAATCTCAAAGAGAAATGCATTAACAAGGGCTTGCACCTCAAATTCCTCATTTGGGAGAAAAATGCATTAACAAGGGGATTTCACCGAACTTCTCTCACAAAGAAGAACTCATTAAACAAGGCTCAGCGATCTGCGAGACTTGTTGTGCATTTGCACCTGCGCCATTGAGGCGGGACCTTTTGCTCTCGACGTGCGCTTTGCTCCTGTCTTGTTTTGCGTGCCCCATTTCCAAGCCCAAATTGGTCATGTGCCTTCAAATGATCAAATCCCCTACCCAAATTCACCTGCTTGGGGTATTCAAATGTGCGGAGAAATAAAGTCCCCCATCCCCTTTCTGCCTTTTGTCTTGCTTTGGTTGTTTCAGAAACGTTCGTGGACCCCTGTCGGTCCAGTTTCCACTTTTTGGCTTTGGGGACAACTTTTTGGTGGATTTGGGATGTGTTTGGGATGTTTCAATGAACTGCCAAGGTTTCGTCAACGTTGCGTTAAGTTTCGATGGTTTTAGAACTTTCCCTCGAATTCCCTTCCTCCTTGGCTGTTTGGAAACATCCAGCGGGCCCGTTAGCTCCCGTTTCCTCCAATTTTTTGACTTTGGAGCAATATTTTTTATTGGAGGGATGTGTTTGAAATCATGTAAATGAAGCGCAAAGGTTTCATCAGCGTGCGTTAAGTTTCGATGCTTTCAGAACTTTGCCTCCAAAATTCCCTTCCTCCTTGGCGTTTGGAAACATCCGTGGACCCCGTTGCTCCGTTTCCTCATTTTGGCTTTGGGGTCAACCCTTTTTTGTATCTGGGATGTGTTTGATGTGTTTAAATGAGCGCCAAGGTTTCCGTCAAAGTTTGGTTTAAGTTTGGTGGTTTGAGCTTCATCCCCTTTTTTGTTTGGAACATCCGTTAGCTCGACCGACCTCGACCCGAACCCTCTCCGTGGCGTTTGGGACTTTTCCCCTCGTGGCGTTTAGAGTTCGCCCTCTTTCGCCCGTTTTGGAACCGTACTTTGCCCCGCCCTCCGAACCAGAGCCCCTCGTGGCCGTTTCGAGTTCGCCTCTCAGGTGGCCATTTTGGAACTTCCGACGGCTTTTGCTTCACGGCCTCGAGGCGAACCCTGTGGCCGTTTAGGAACCCGTCCCTCCTTGCGTTTTAAACATCCAGTGCCTCCTTCATTTGTTTGAACATTGAGCTTTTTGAACATCAGGGACTGCCTCTTCATTTGTTTTGAACATCCGGAATTTTGCCCTCTTCCCCGGTTTTTGAACATCAAGGAGCCAAAGAGCCTTCTTCTTCTTTGTTTTGGCGTCCATTGTCGCGCCGGCTTTCTTTCGCCGTCTTTCGCCCTCTCGCCTTCAAGCATTAATGTTTATGGTCCAAATGAGCTCCAAATATGAATATCAAGATATTTTGATGATGCATGGATAGATCTAGCAGGGAATTTGTAGGTTTGACTGACATTTTCCTTAACTCATGTATAAATGCACTTATGACACTTTGTGTTTGCAGGAGTCAAGAAGCCTTGTAGGTCTATCGAAGAGGCCCATTGAGGGAGTTGTCCTACCTTTTCCAGATGATGACGATTTCTAAGGAGCTTTCTGCCCAAATCAGGGACCGCCAATCCATTGATGTCGATCGTCGACGGACTCGTTTGATCCAAGGAAGAACACTGCAAGCACATCAAGCAAAAGACAACTTTCAGGCAGTTTCTGCTACAATGAAAAGGCAATCAGCTAAATGACAAAATTGCTATAGTAACTGGCACTAGATGACAAAACAGGGAAAAGACAAGGAATGTATTTTAAATTGCTAGATAATGAGGGGTAGGTGAAACCCTAATGTAATTGAATCTGAGCCACTCAATGCAAATTGATCCTAGCCATTCATTTGGGCTTTGGAAAACTATAAATAGGGGCTTGCCCCTCATTTGTAAGGGTTGGAGAGCTGTTGTAAAAAGCATTTGCAACAATAGAAGACAACATTGCATGATCTTATGGATGTTTTCTTTAATTTTGCTTATCTTGCATGCATGGTTTTTCCTTCCATGTTAGTTTTAGTGTTAGTTTCTTGAATGGGAGTGGTGATGGTGTTTGCTGTTTTAGTATTTGATGGATTTCCAGCTCATGCTTTTTGTGGTTCATTAATGATGAGTCACTTTGCAAAGCTAGTCTGAGCTCATCACTTCATTGCTGCAACTTAGTTCAATTATATGTGCATGATGTGCATGTGCAATTTGAAAATCTGTAGTCCTTAGAAGATTGCACTGGTTTTGTGCAACTGTAGGTTTCTCTTGGCCAAGCAAAACCCAATTTAGGAAGTCTGTCTACTTTAGCAGCCACCATTGTTACTGTTCATTCGTAGCTTAGGATTAGAATAGCTTTCTCAACCTTTCTCCTTTTGCTGTTTCTTTTAATCCTTGGTTAGATTAGGATCCAAAGCATCACCATGAAGCCAAATCAGATGAACTTGATGAGTTTCAACTTGCTGTTTTGAGTGGACAGCCACTGTTCATTCACTTTCAGCACTTTGAAACTGCATTTGCAAACCCAACTTCCATGCTTTGTAACTCATCCGTAAGTCCGCCTTGTGATTCCAACAAATCACATCAAACTACTGAGGTATCTAAGCACTGTCATGACCTGACATCTAAGAGACCTTGGGATAATGTTCTGCAACTCGATTGTGGAAGATTGTCTTTCAAGAGAGGTAGTGCACCTATGCACTACCTGTGTTGAAAAGTGCATAAAAAACACATCAACAGAACTGGCGCTAGAAGGAGGGCTTGACATGTTGAGGCTACGAAGCTAAAAGTTGGAAGTTGAGAAAGGAACATTCAGGAAGAAATATGAGATAAGAGATCTCTTTAATTCAAAAATCAGAAAATTTTGAAGGCAAACAAGAGCTAAGTCGAAATGGAGCAGCATTTGCAAATCAACATCACTCAGCTGCATGCAAATTTGAATAAGAGATTGAAGAAGCCATTGCAGCAGTTTGCGTTGGCGGATAGATGTCGGATCCATTGCACTTGTGGGCATAGTGAATTAGGGTGTCTAACATTCTTAGACAGAATTGAGAAGGTCTTGCAAGGAGAAATTCCCTTTTGGGAAATATATCAGCCTTTAGCCCTTGCAAACTCGGAGGAAGAATTGATAGCCATGGCAGCCAAGGCATTCAAGGAGTTGATCCAGGAACATTTGAGCAGCAAGGATGGACCAAGATTGGAGGAAATATTAATGTCAAGTTGGTGCAGATTTCACAATGCACCCCATTCTGAATTCACTTGCTCGTCATGCACAAAAATCATCGCTCAAGCTAGGGGTTGTTCGAACAAGTTGGAGCAGCCAACTCTCAATGAGGAGAAGTTATCCAATGAGGCAGAAGAGTTGTCAACATCCAGAGGACAGCAAAATAAAGATGAACCAAGAAATTTGACACAAGTTGGTGTTGGGACAGCAGACATGGAAAATGAAAACCAAGAGAGTTGAGTTGTTGTAAAGACATGCTGCTGAAATTTATGAGAAATAGCATTGACTTGGTGCATTTCCTTGTTTTCTCTCATGTCAATTGATTCACTTCTCCAATATTAGATGTTAGCTTAGATCTCTTTGTTGTTTAGTTAGCTGTTCATGATTATTTGGATAATCTTAGGAATGCTGTTGGCTGTTCATGAAAATTACTGCTTTGTTGATGATCCCTTAGTCCATACTTTTTGTTGTTTGCTGAAGGTAGATAGCTTTGCAAAGTTAGCCTGGACTTGATTAAAGCTGCCCCAAACACTTATCTTTAGTTCATGCATGTATGTGGTGGATGAAGGATAAAAATCTGCAGCCCTTAGAAGATAGCACAATTTCCATGATACTGTGAAATCCTTGGTTAAGTGGGATATTGTTTTGAAGGAATTGTCCATTGCAGGAACTCCATTATCACTGTTCGCAGCAAGCTTTAGGCTTAGGAACTTTTCTTCCCCTTCGCTCTTTTTTCACTTTCTTTAGAAACTGAACAATACCAAGGTTCATTGCATCTTATAAAGCCAAATCTAACAACTAGATCGAGTTTGAGACTGCTGTTTGAACCTACAGCCAACGCATAACTGCTTTCATGCTAAAAAACTCCTTTTCCAAGATCCAACTTCATGCTTTGTGCTCACACTTTGTATTTTTGTAAGGCCGCCTTGTGATTCCAGCAAATCACATCAAACTACTGAGGTATTTTAGCACTGTCATGACCTGACACCCGAGAGACCTTGGGATAGTGTTCTGCAACTCGATTGTGGGAGATTGTCTTTCAAGAGAGATAGTGCACCTGTGCACTGCCTGTGTTGTGAAGTGCATAAAAACACCATCAACAAGACTCTTTCTCAGTCAAGGCTGGATTTTCCACCATACCAGGCTTATCTCGAAAGTACACAAACTTTATCCTGGAGAGAGGCTTGGTGAGAATATCTGTCGTCTTCTCATCAGTGTTGATGTACCTCAACTGTACAGCCTTCCGTAGTACCATATCTCTAATGTAGTGGTACTTGATCTCAACGTGTTTGGTTGTCATGGAACACAGGATTGACAAAAGGCTTCACACAACTCTGATTATCACAATGAATGATAGTAGGCTCCATTGTTTGTCCAAACAATCCTACAAGGAGCTTACGGAGCCACATTGCTTCCTAAGTTGCCATACAAGCTGCAATATACTCTGCCTCTGCTGTACTCAATGCTACACATGACTGCTTCCTGCTGCACCAAGAAATCATAGCAGAACCCAAACTGAAGCAACAACCAAAGATGCTCTTCAGATCTGTGACACACCATGACCAATCAGAATCTGTATAGCCATGTAACTCCAAGTCTGCATCTGAAAAATACCTCAACCCATATCCATCTGTGCCACGCAAGTATCTCGGGATATGTTTAGCTGCAACAAGATGTATCTGTCTCGGATCACACATAAACTGGCTAAGTGCACTCACTGCATAACAAATATCAGGTCTAGTGTTAACTAGATACATCAATGATCCAATTAGCTGTCTGTACAATGTGGGATCCACCAAGTCTGAACTAGTTGCAGCCTCCTTCAACTTATGTAGGTTGGTCTCCATGGGTGTAGACATGGATTTGCAATCCATCATACCAAATCTCTTGAGTATATCAATGGTGTACTTCCCTTGACTTAGAATCATCTCATCTGGTTTCTGCCAGACTTCTAAGCCAAGGAAGTAATGCATGAGCCCAAGGTCCATCTCAAATTCAGAAGTCAACTCCTTACACTCAAGAATCAGGTGATCTTCTCCAATAAGGATCAAATCATCAACATATAAAACCAAAATTAATGCATCACCATTGATTACCTTGAAGTAGAGATTTGAATCAGCATCATTCTTCAGGAAGCCCAAACTTGACAGGTAACGATCAATCCTTTCGTACCAAGCACGAGGAGCCTGCTTAAGACCATACAAGGTCTTCTTCAGCTTGTAAACATGTGACTCCTTCCCATGAACCTCAAATCCATCAGGTTGCTCTATATAAACCTCTTCCTCGATCACTCCATTGAGAAAGCCTGTCTTTACGTCCATCTGGTGAATCTTCCATCCTCTAGATGCAGTAATAGCAATGATGGTTCTGACAGAGCTATAACGAGCAACAGGAGCAAATGTTTCTTCGTAATCAACTCCCTCTTTCTGAGAAAACCCACGAGCCACAAACCTTGCTTTGTACTTCTCAATGCTTCCATCTACAACATGCTTAATCTTGAATAGCCATTTAGAAGATACCACAGACTTGCCCTCGGGTCTAGGAACAATGTCCCAAACATCATTCTTAAGAATTGACTGATACTCCTCTGCAATTGCATCTCTCCAAACCAGATGACTAGATGCTTCCTCAACACAAGTAGGCTCGGATTCTATAATCTGACTCATTAAGACAACATAGCTGGAGAACTTATGTGGCCTTTTACTTTCTCTGAATGTGCCTCTAGGGGCTGCAAAGCTTTTAGCCTCTTGCATAGTACGCTTGGCCCATAGAGGTCTCTTTCTCCCAATAACCATGTCAGTAGGCCCATCAATAGGTTCCAAGGGTTCAATAGGATCTATGTCTTCTTTTGGTTCTGAAATCTCCCTCTGAATCTCAGGTGTATGGTCAACTTCCATATCCTGAGGAGACTCTTCATTATCGATCTCCATATGAATGCCCCTGGATCTCCTGAATGCAACATCTTCCTCGAATGTGACATCCCTACTGATCTCGATCAACTTTTGTCCTGGAATGTATATTCTGTAGGCTTTTGATGTCTCACTGTAGCCCACAAATATTCCCTTCTTGGCAAAAGGCTCCAACTTAGTTCTCTTTTCCTTTGGAACATGAACATAGACAGGACATGCAAAGATCCTCAAATGACTGACTTCAGGCTTCTTCCCTGTAAAGGCTTCCTCTGAAGTCATATTCTCCAAGATCTTATGAGGACTTTTGTTCTGAACATATACAGCCGTCCTGGAAGCTTCTGCCCATAAGAAGGTTTGCAAATCTTGATCATGGATCATGGCCTTCGCTGCTTCCACGATTGTCCTGTTCTTTCTTTCCGCAACACCATTCTGTTGAGGATTATAGGGGACACAGAACTCCCTCTTAATCCCTGCATCAATACAAAAATTCCGAAAACTGCCAAAGGTGTATTCTCCACGATTATCAAATCTAAGGACCTTAATTCTTTTAGCAAAAAGATTTTCTAACAAGGCTTTAAATTCCTTAAACCTATCTAACACTTCCTCAGACTCTTTAGTTTTCAAAAAATAAATCCAAGTCTTCCTAGAGTGATCATCAATAAAAAGAACATAATACAAGAATCCACTTGAAGACGGAATAGACATAGGACCACATAAATCAGAATGAATAAGGTCTAAAATACACTTAGATCTATTTTCTCTACTATGAAAAGGGGCTTTTATATTCTTACCCAAAGCGCATCCCTTGCAAGTACCTTCGTGCTCCTGGTTGAACTTAGGAAGGCCCATCACCATCTTCTCCATGATAGGTAAGGCTCGGAAGTGTAGGTGAGCCAATCTCCGATGCCAAAGATCACATAGACTTGAAGAATCATGAACCAAAGCTTGTAGAGGACGAGTGCAAACCCTGTAAAGACTTTCATGTCTAACTCCAATTACTTGAGCATCCTTGAAGCTAGAGTTCTCCAACCACACTAGAACTTTGCCTTTGGAGAAGGCAACTTGATATCCTTTATCTTCCAAGGCTGAAATAGAAATAAGATTGCGCTTGATTCTAGGAACATAAAGAACATTACTCAACTGAAGTGTGATGCCGGAATCCAAATGAAGTGTAGAGGTCCCAAATCCTTTCACAGAGTAGCTAGCATCATCTGCAATGATGACTTGTTCAGAAGACTCCTTCTCCACCAAACTTGATAAGTGCTCCTTAAAACCAGTGATGTGACGTGAAGCACCACTGTCGATCAACCAAGTGTTGGTGTTGGAAGGTACACTGCTTGCCAATGCCGAGTAGAACAAATATTCACTTGAATCCTTTTGCGGAGAAGCATCATCAACACCCGCAACGATAACTTGTTGCTTAGGTCTAGTTGGACAATACTTAGCGAAGTGCTCAAACTTATCACATCTAAAACATTGAATCTTGGACATGTCCCTCTTCTTCTTAAATGTAGGTGCATCATCATTTCCCTTGTCCCGATTCCTCTTGAAGAATCCTTTCCTTCCATCTTTTCCTTTCTTCTTTGAAGCATGGGAGGCAAGAACATGAATGTCTTCGTTCTTTGAACTTTGACCAACGCCTCTTGCCAACAACCTAGATTCCTCTTGAATGCAATGTGATCTTAGGCAATTTTGATCTTCCACTGATTCCCTGAATATAAGATTCCCAAGACAAAGGTAAACCATTGAGAGCGAGCATAGTCAAATCTTTGTCATCAACCATATGCCCTATTGTCAAGAGCTGATCTCTCAAATCTGCAATCCTCATAAAGTATGCAATCACTGATTCACCTTTCGCCATTTTCACATGATGTAGTTGTTGCTTCAGTGCAAGTGCTCGATTGGTATTGTTGATTTCGTACATCTCTTCCAATGTTTTGAACATGTCTCTCGCTGTCTTCAACTTAGAGATGATAGGAACAATGTGATCCTTGACGGAATCAACCAATATCTTCATTGCTTTAATATCTTTCTTTACCCACTACAACTTCTCTTCTTCCTCCTCAGGTTCAGGAACGCTAGACTCCACGAACTCACCCAAGTCATTTTCACGCAATGTAAGCATGATCCTAAATCTGCATGATGTGAAGTTAGATGCTCCCTCGAGTCTATCCTCAATCTTCAAACCGTTCACCATCTTGACTAATGTAGACAAATGAACAAGTAGGGTATGCTGATTAGCAATAATCTGATCACGATCCTCTAAATTTTAATGATCAGATTATATGCACAGAAATTAATTCAAATCAGACACAATAACACAGCAGATACCCTGGGAAAACCACCCTCTTGAGGGAGAAAAACCCAGCAACAAAACTCTCTTATATATATTATTGAAGAACAACACTCTCTTGTACAATGAGGCCAAATTCAAGGGCCAAGAATAGCATCAACTTTAGATGCAATTACACAGATTACAATCTGCACTTGAAGGAATTCGCCAACTGCTCTTTAAGGAAATCGCACTCTTGATAATAGAAAGAATATCGAACTTACTTGATTATGATAATGAGAGAGAGAACTCATATAAATACAATATGAAGGGACGCCACCCTATTAAATGCAAGTCGGCCAGATATAAGAGAATGTAATATGTAAAGAGACACAACCAATAAGAGGAAAGTTGTCCTCAAGAAAGTCAGCCACCAATAAGTAATATAAGAGATCGCGCCAAAAGAGAAAAACGTAGACAATGTAGAATGAGATCGGCCTCATACAATTCTTCATTAAATGAAGATTCTTCAAAACTCGTGCCATATATAAATTAAATAGCCTCTTGGCTATCATTTAATTTATCAACCAAGAACAATCGATATGCTGGAAGGAAACGACAGAAACTGTATATATCATCAACAATTTTGAGAAGCATAAAAGTTGGGAACAGCAAGCAAGAAACATAAGATATATATATATTGGAACAGAATATTATTTTGAAAGAAGTTTAAAGAATAATCTTAGAATATAAATTAGGAATAGCTGTATATATATTTTATTGCAGAAATCAAGTTATTACAGTAAGTTAATCCATTGTATTTTCATAATTTTATTCTACTAGCAATTAATATAGCAAATTCCTCTAGCAATCTATTTTGAATTTATAGAAGTGTCTTGCAAATAGGGAGGTCGTTCAGCCTTCCAAGTCACGAGAGCTGAATAACTAGAAATTCTTTATATCAAGCACACCACCCTGAGATGGATGAACTAAAGGTTCTGCCATATTCATGGGCCGGGAGGCTGAATGGACCCAAAATCCATTTCCGTGCTCGCCACCCCAAGATATATGAACTGGAGGCTCTACCATACTCATGGGTTGGAAGGCTGAATGGACCAAAAATCCACTTTCATACTCTTGGGCTTGATCAAGGAGGACAGCCAGCCTCCAAGGCGGACTGAGGAATGGAATGGATCTAAAATCCTTCCATGCTCTCGCAATATAGGGCAACCACCCTTGAGATTGCAGTTTGCAAGCATTTCTAATGAATTCCTAATATGGTTGACTATAGGAATATGCCTTGGAATAATTATTAATGCTATTAAGGTATTTTGGATTCAAATATTAATGATGCTATGAACTATGGATCTAAATATTATGAAGTTTTAGCTATGATATATTTATCTCAATATTATAATGTTCTATGTATGAATTTAAATATTAACATAAAGTTGATACTTCTTATTAATAATATCAGTTTTTAGTGATTATTATTGTTTTGCAGGCCTAAAATTAGGAATTTCCCAAAAGGGGGCATTACATTCAAGCCAGCATTACTAGAGTTAATATGCATCTCCCTCATATCCTAGGCCAAGGCATAGGGTATGGGACAAGTTGTCACTTGAACGATAGGCAAAGATACAAAGATTGTTTAATACCGATGAAGATCATGACAGACCACCTACTACTATGCCAATGAGGGCTATTAGCACTTCCCAAGGGACACAAATTCCTCCTTTTCCACCTGGTGCAATAGAGCCTATTGGGGAAATGTAGGGTGAAAAGTTCCCCCATCTCAATGGCAAAGAAGTTTAATGTTCAGATGATAGATGAGGCAAATTGTTACATCCCTTACATTGAGACTATGAATATGTGTATGTATATTTGGATGCAAAGATAATTGAAAGTAATTGTTTTTCTTGTGAATGTGGAATTAAGAATAGAATAGATGTTTAATCTATCGTAACTGTAAAATTAAAGAACTTTTGTGGCAAGTGGATTTCTTGTTCACGTGAAATTGAATGTGATCAAAAGTTGATATTTAAAATACGTATTTATAAGTAGTTGATGAGAACTTTCTAACCATAATACCTGTCAGTGGATGCAGGACTGACGACGCAGCAACAAAAAGGGGACGTCATTAGGGAGAGGCAATGGTTAACAGAGGATCGGAAATTGTCATCTCGCCTTGAGCCGGTGTAAGACAAAGAATCGAAATTGTAACTTGGCCAATTATAATTTAATATAATTATTCATAAAATAAGTCAATTAAAATAATATATAAATCAATCTTCACTCTAAAAGAGATTTCTTTGGGAGATAAAATAATTGATATTATTAAATATTTAATTCCATCCTCTTAGTAGAGCAAATTAACTTGGAATATAAGATAAATATTTAACTTAATAATCAAATGTTGGAGTTCAACCTTTTATCGGGAATTCATTTAATTGGGAATTATGCTTAAGTGGAATTGAATTTCTCTTACCCACACCAACTCCATGCATGAAACATCCAAGATTGGAAGACGAAGGGACGGGCGTGGGAAAGAGGCAATTCATCTTGGGTTCAATTGGGAAATTCTATTTCATTCTTCTTGTTTCACCGTCGAGCTCTCTGGTCTCTTACTCTTTCCGTCCTTCTGAGTTAGGGAAAAAGTTTGTGTGTTTTGGAAAAGAATTCCCTTGGTCTATCTAAGCTAATCTCGGAAATTTGTTCATCATCACGCACTTTTGTTATTCAATCTTCTTTCCATCTTAAATCCTTACCCGTATCCTGGTCTGCATTTACTCTGTCATTTTCTTCCTTTCATCGGCGTTCTCCTTAGTCTTTCTTTCATCATCTCGAAGGCAATTGGGCGTGGAGTAATAATCAGTTCTTCCTTTGAAAATTCTTAGTTCAGTAGTGGAAGACATTCTTGGAGTGCAATTCCAGCGACGGAGCTTAGGTTCACAGGATTTCCTCAGAGTCGGAGGTTAAAAGTAGCTGAATTGAAGAATCTTTCAGGCACGTAGAAATATTTTAAATAATTTGTAGTTTGTTTGGAAAACTCCAGTGTGATTCTATAGAAAATATTTTCTCTTTCTATTGGAAATTCAAATTTCGGGTCAATGGCTTGTTGTTTAGCTTTGTTCTGAATAGTTTAGTTGCTATTGTTGTTAAACAAGATACTCTTCTAGATTGGGAATCGGAATCATTATGTTTCCTTTCTTGGCAAAATCTCTCTGTAATATTTCCATGATGAGTCTGAGTTTCTTTAAACTTTGTTACATCTGCCCCGATTGGTCTGGAAAGAGAATCAAATATATATATATATATATATATTCCTCTTCATAATAATATTTGTTTTCAACCTTGAATCCATCTATTGAAGCTCGAACCTAACCTGTAGGACTATGTTATCTAGAGTTAGTTGGGAATATCAGATCATGACAAACTGAAAATAACAGTTTATGAAACCTTTTGTGTTAGACCAATTAGATAGATCCCTAGAAAGGGAGGAGCTTGTTTCTGACAGCCAATCTTTTCCTTAAACTGAAAAATTTAAAGGAATTAAGTCTTTGCTTAAGTATCTGCTGCAAGAGGAACTTGGTATGCAAATTTAATATGGGAATATAGGGAAACTAAACTGTCCTTAAAAGTTAAACCTTTAAACAATGTGATCATGTCAAGCAAGGGTAAGAACACTGATGGCACAGGAGTGCCAGAATTGTAAAAAGAAATCCTTGGCCAAGGTATGATGCTAGATTCAGCGTCAGTCAACCATCAAGTACCAGATACACACTGATCAGAGTAACATTTCTAGCTAGGAGGTACCCTTAGTAAGGTTCGATCAGGAGGTGTAGGTTCTTGACACTAGGCTCAAAGGCATGAAGATGACAAAATAGATCCTTGTTCATTACCCTCGTGAAGGGACGGGTTCCTTCAGCTGAAGGAACACAGGAGAACAGTAGGTCTTCGGTTGGGCGGTAAAGCCCCTGATGATATCTTCTTTTCCATGAAGACAGAATTAAGATCAAGTGCTTCAGTTCTTGACTATAAATTTCTAAATCCTTATCTCTCTCTTTTATGAAATTTGAAAGATAACTTAGCTCAATTTAGTGGGTTGTAAATGCAATGAAACTATGAAGTTAGTTATTTGTGTACTTTTCTGTTATTAGAATAATTGAAAAGATACTTTTTCAGTTAATTCAATTAGTTGTACTTTCAGCTGTAAAGGAAATTTAGAAGATAGAGGAAGAGATTAGAAAATCTGCATTTACTTTTATTGAACATTTCTTTTCAGTCTAAATTGTGAAAAAGGAAAACCCTAGTCTAATGAGTTGATGAGAATTAGTTAAAGTTTACCCTTGCAGTTATTCTTTTTCTTCATTAAACCCTAGAATGGTAGCTATACAGTTGTCTTCAGCTGAAGATGGCAATTATCTGTTAATCCTTTATCTGTAAGATGTAGCTGTTACACAAATAGTGCCATTGTTTTTTTGCCAATGGCATTCCATTCAATGTTTCTTGCTCTCTTTATTATAAGGAGTTTGTGTCTTGGTTTATACAAGCATGGCCTTCATATGTGTCACTAGGGGAGACAAAACTGAGGATCCCAATCTTGGATAAGAACTTTTCCAAGATTAACACAATTATGGAGAAAATGAAAGCTACATGGGTCAGAAGAGGATGTAGCATTGTCATGGATAGGTGAAAATACATCAAATATTGTCCATTCATCAATATCATGTTGACATGTATAAAGAGCCCTTACTTTTTTAGTTGTTGATTGTCAAGGGCACTACAAGAATGTTGTGTATCAATTGCACATCCTTAGAGATGCTATTGAGAAGCTTGTCCCTAAGAATAGGGTATAAGTTGTGATAGATGTGGCCTATGTCTATAGAGTAACAAGGAACTTGTTTGAGGTGGCCTACAAGTATATACGGTGGACTCCTTGTGTGCATGCCATGAAAATGCACTCAAGGGCATAGGAAAAATAGACTAGATCAAACAAGGAGTTCTTGATGCAAGAGATGTGCAAATGTTTATTTGCAAACACCACACAACACATGCAATATTTTGGACCTCAAAAAAGAATTTTTGAAACTTGTAGAAACCAAGTATGTCTCATACTCCATTCTCTTGGAGAGGATGCTTGTGTAATGTCCCCATTTTCAGTGTCCTCATTCAGGCTAGTTTGGTTTTGACTCGCTATTTTTAGTAAGTACTATATTTAGTAACTGGCCCTGGCAACAGAGTAGTGCAAGGTTTCCTATTTGGGCAATGTGTGGCAGTTGTTAGGTGAACTCTAATGTTTTGTGCTAGTTTGATGATTTGGAGTATTTACTATTTTTAGTAATTCCTATAAATAGTAAGTTTATTTTCAGTAATTGATCCTGGCCAAGGCTACTTCAGCAATGTCTATTTCTAGTTTGGGTGTTGGCATGGCTAAGTTTCGATTTAATTATTATTTGTATTTCTCACTTAAGTTATTTTAATAAAGTTTATTTGTATTTCTCACTTTATGGCAATGTGTGGCAGTTGTTAGGTGAACTCTAATGTTTTGTGCTAGTTTGATGATTTGGAGTATTTACTATTTTTAGTAATTCCTATAAATAGTAAGTCTATTTTCAGTAATTGATCCTGGCCAAGGCTACTTCAGCAATGTCGATTTCTAGTTTGGGTGATGGCATGGCTAAGTTTTGATTTAATTATTATTTGTATTTCTCACTTAAGTTATTTTAATAAAGTTTATTTAACTTAAGTGAAGGGGGCAGGGGGTCATGTAAAAGGTACCTTAGAGCCTAATGTAATGACTTAACATTGTTTTAAAAGGCAACAAAAGTGAAATAGTTTCCTTATGAGCATATGCCCAAGGGAAATATTTTGAATTAAATAAAATAAAAAAAGGACCCCTTGGCCTAGTTGTGCAACGTTGTTTTAAAAGTGGGGCCATGTATTTCAAATGGATGCCTAGAAAAGAGGTTTATTTATTATTTTTAAACGCTAATATTATGCCTCATATAGTGGGATGCCTAGTTTGGGCTTAATGTCAATTTTAAATTAAAAGTCAAAAGTGGAATTTTGGAGGCAAAAAGTTGGACGCCCCTCTTGGGGTAACCATAAAATGAAATGAGAGGGAAATATATTCAAATTCAAATGCAAGTTGCCCTAATTCTTCCCTCACTTTATAAATATGAGTTTGAGCTCTCATTTGCATATGGATATTTTGGCAACTTAAGGAAACTCTGCTAGAATGATTCCGGATTTCAATTGTAGCTGATTGAAAACGAAAACCCTCGTTTCTAGCACTAGTTTTGATGGTGAGAGAAACACCCTAGCTGGTTGGAGTGGTTCTACTTCAGCGATCACCTTTGTGCCTACAGAATTCTTAATTTTCGTCTTTTTGGGGTTGAATAATGAAGATTTTCTTAGTGTTTTGATGTGGGTTCGAAGATTTTGGTGTGCTTGTTGATTTGCTTCTTTTGGGTGATGATTAGAGGTGTTAAAGATGAATTTACAGAGATCTGATATTCATTTCCAGAATTCTGGAAACCCATTTTACACAGTGGCTGGAAGTACTAACTTGCTCATTACTCAGTGGGTGATTGGAAACTCGTTGTGGGCATTGTTCCTAAAGACTACTCTCTGCTGGGTGCTTCATTTTGAGTATTTATTTGTCATTTTTGGTGGAGATTTGATTTATTGGAGCTGGACATCACTCCTAGGGAGCCATCCTATTTTGTGGGTTTTCCTCTTTCAGTCTGCCTCCTCAGAACAGCAACTTCAGGTGATTGCAACAGTGTGTTAATGGAGTCTAAACTCATTTGATTGTTGGCCAAAGTGAAGGGGAGCACTGGAGTTTGTTAGCTTATTCATTTTGAGTCTTCTTGAGGAGCTGCATGCATTTGCTGCTCATTGTATGATCAAGGAATGGACTTAATTTGACTGTAACCAGGTCTACAACTCTTGTATCAGGTCTGAAAATTATATTCCTACTATGAGTTGTTATGAGTCATTTTGGAAAGAAAGCTTTTTTCCAATGCATGTTCTGTTTATGCTTTATTTCCTATGCACTCTTTGTTATGATTCAAACACATGAAAACAAGACAAACAAAATATATCAGCAAAACTATCCAATCAGCATACAGTGATTTCAAAAAACAAAATCAGGGGCGGTCATTACAGCTTGAGTTGCAAGAAGCACTAGAACTAATGGTCATAATACAAGAGTGGAATCAATGGCCAGATTCTAAGTCAGAGCAAGGAAAAGGGGTGAAAAAAGTGGTTAAAAGTGACAATGCTTTGGTTGATGCCGAATACATTGTCTCAATCATTTCTCTAGTTTTCACAATCATCAAATATGGGGATATTAATGCTCCAATCCTTAGAAAGGTGTATGAGTACATTGACAACGTGCTTGGCCAAATGAAGGCCACAAATACAAGCAAAAGATCACACCTTGTAGTACTATAATAAACAAATTCAGTCTATTATTGAACAAAGGTGGGCAAAGCTCAACACTACCTTGCACATGGTCGCCCATGGGTTGAACCCAAAGTGGTACATGTAAAAGCATAGCTAAATTTCCCCTCTGGTAGATGTTCAGGTGAAGGTAAGGTTCATAAAGGAAATTCACAAGATGTAAAATTTTGAGGATGCCAACACCATTCATACTAAGTAGATCAAATTTGTCACACTTAGGGGATAACTAAAAGAGGCAAAGTTGGATAGGGAGACTATGCCACATGAGGACTCAATATTATGGTAGACTATACATGTGCTTCATTCTTTGACAACCACACAAGCAACTCGCCTCTTGTCCTAAGTTTCCAATTCTTCTATTCCTAACAATAATTGGTCTATATGTAGCTTCATCCACTCTATCAAGAGAAATATAATTACCTCTAAGATGCTAAGGAAGCTTGTTGTTATACATAGAGCCTTATGTCTAGTTGACAGCAACACACTTACATACAAGAAGAGTACAACAACACAACAAGAGGATGCAACACAAACAAGTTGTTTGATGTCCATTTGGAGGGGCTAGAGCCAGATGGGTCCAACAATTCCAATGATGAGCAGTTTGCCATAATCTTTAGGGATGATGATTAGAGGCATTAACCAATTGCAATTCAATTTTGAATGAAATAATCATCTTGACATTTTCAAACTAAAGAGAACAATGATTCCAAACTAATCTCGGACAGATCAACATATCATCTATGCAAAGGTTGACAAAGAATACAAGAGCAAGAATTTCAAGTTTGATATGCCTTTAGGCAACAAAACCCTCAAGGGAATGCAAATTCAGATGCATATAACTACAAGTGGGGGTTGTAACAATCTAGGTGTCAGTTAATGTGTTCCTTTCAAAATCATCATTGCATATTATAAAAGGTATTTTACCCAAGTCTAGAGTATGCATTACACAATATTTTATGAGACTATAGCTGCAGTCTTTCTCCCGTTCTCTTATAGTCTTTCTCCCGTTCTCTTATAACCTTCCAATAGAAACTCTATTATCAAAGTATCAAAAGTGAGGTCCTAATGAACATTATAATCCTCTATTAACTCAATTTTGCAAAAGTTATAAGGCAGAACTCATGCATTCTAAGCACATCCAATTACTGACACTCAAGTAATATAAGTGAGTCACAAGTTAAAGATACCTCATTGTGAACTAGTAAGGCTTAGAGTTGTGGTCCTCATGTCTAATATATATACAATGATATCGAGTCACGAACATCAAATAAATTCACACCTTTCAAAATGCAAGTATCTAGTGACAAATATAGTCTCTAAAAGTCAGGTGAAGTTGTGAGACCAAATAGAGTTAAGTCGCAAGTTGGGGGTCAATTACTAGGGTCATTAATAAAAAAAATTGGACTTTTACGACTCGTGTAGTTTGTTGTTTGTCATATGGTAGGTGGTTTACTAAATAAAAGTTGTCTTTCCGTAGTTTTATAGAAAAAGACTATTAAATATCAGGAATGAAGTCATGAAATACTTGTAAATTAATTTTAAATTATATGGCATGTTATTAGAAATGGGAGTGTTACATGTTAATCCCTTGACAAAAAGTTGATCATGTTTGGTTTAACCAACCAACCAGCTGAAATACCATGTCTTCAGAAAATGACTTATGTCATCCGACATGGGGACCACTATCTCTTTGTTTTGACAAAATTGATTCTTATACTTGTCGTGTATGTAAGTTTCTTTTGGTATCTTTATCACAATTATTATTTTTCCTGATTCATTGTAATTTACAAGTCACATTCCATGAGCAGAGAATAGATCATGACCATACAGGATGGTTGTTAAGCGCTTATCTTCAGCTATAATATCATGATTATATAACTAAGGGCATCCTCCAATCAATGGCCCATATGATTATCTTTATAGTGTGTCACACAAATCCAATTGTTGGGCACACTTAATCAAGCAAGAGACATGTGAAGTGGTGGAAAGAACTTCAGGTAAGGTCACTTAATCACCATGTGATAGAGGTGCTAGCCAACATCATTCAGAGTCAGTACAATGTTTGACACCAACACTAACAATCATTTCTCCTTTTTTCTTTGATGTGTATCACATTGGGTACAAAGCTTTGTGTATCTCTTTATCCCTATACAATGTACAGACTTCATAAAAAGTAAATATATTTTAAAAAATATAGAGCAGACAGCAACAGAGAGAACGCATTTTTTGAAGAATCTTGTCCTTGAATTTGGAGTTAGAGATAATATATATTATGTTTTTATCATAAGGTATTTGCACAGTATTCAGTTAATTTCCCAGTTGGAATATTTTTCTATTATCTGTTATACATCATGATCATTTTGTCACCCCTCTCTAACTTCATCTTGGTGGGACCACTTCTGATATTGCACATGGAGATACATCTCCAGCCTTCATAGGAGACATCTTGCCATCCCTCTCTCACTCCATCTTGTTTGGACCACTTCTAATATTGCATGGACACATCTCCAGCCTTCATGAGAAACATCTGCTGTGTCACCATTTTTCCCATTTGGTAAATGATCCAAAAAGACAAAAATTGGATCCTTTGTAAGATGTTTTAGACTTTCATGGTCTAACTTTACCTTGAAATGGCTGCCACTATCATAGCCCATGAAAAAAGGCTAGCATTTCCTTATCATATTTGGGCAAGTTTTGTTCCTCGATAACCAACTCTCAACTCTCACAGGGATTGGGACTATTCCTCACATTAGTGAAGCTCTAATTCTTATTTTTGAAGCATCAAATTAGATTACAAAGATTTTTGTTAAGTCTCGACCAGCCAAAATTGCTTTAGTCATAGTGTCATCCTTTAGTTGTTCAAAAACATCAATTGCATCAAGATAGCAAAACACAATACTAGCATAACCTTCAGAAATGTTCCTGTAATAGGATGCTAATCCTAGAAAACCTCTTGTTCAACATTTCAAGGAGTTTCCCACTACAAAGATTTATTTTAGTTCCAATAGTAGGCCATTGTAAAACAGCTCAAAGTTTCTTAGGGTGTGCTTTCAACGCCTTCGGAAATTAAATGTCTCATATATTCTATAGTTACTTATTTGATTTTTAACTTGTAGTCATAAATTTGGATCTTCATTATTTTCTAAAATTTGTGATTCTTCGTCCAAATGTTCTGCATGTTCGTCCATATTCTTGCTATGCATAGCAATTGCATAAATAATACCAATACAAACTTTGCTACCATTCGTGAGTGCTTCGAAGGTGGGAAAGGTTTTTTTGATTCAAAGGACATGATTAGAAGTCATAATGGTTTTCATGAATTTTTAGGCTGTTTAAGGATAACTTTCCTTTTGATCCTTGTTTAATGATTATTGATTGCATCCGATGTTTTAAAACCCAGAATTGTCTTTGTTTTTATACAACAAAGTTTCTACTCAACTCACACGTTCATGCCCAAGACTGGCTGAATTTTAGGGTGCAAGCTCATGAAAAACATGTGAGTACTCGGATCAGACTTGGCACACAAGTCTTGCAAGAGTCACACAGTTTCTTCTTTTACTCACAAGTCTCTGCAAGTTTTCTTACCATGGTTTCTTGTGACTAGTTCAATCACATGATCAACTTCACCTGTTGGTAATAGCTTACCAAGCAACTCTAAACCTAACTCTCAGTACTCATCTCCCATACCAGAAACAAATCCCCATCTCAAAGACCCATATGGGGGAAATCTCCAAACATTAGGAGACTTCAGATGAAGTTAATATCTATGTCTCCTAGAAGCATTCTTTGAAAATTACGAAACTTCTCATAGAAGTTTCTCATATCATATAAATTACACTTGATTTTCCTAAATGATTATATAAGGTTGACAAAAGCTAAAAGAACTAAAGAAGTACAGTAATAGAACTACAATTTTCTATTATTTGCATAAAAATTTACAATTTTTTAGCAACTTTTTTGTATCAAATCCCAAAGATGTAATAGTATGAAGAGAAATGATCATAAGGCTAGAGTTGTGTACATGCACTACAGTTTTATCAATTGATCAAACTATAGTGTTCTCTACGGAACCAATACAATGTTTATAAAATAATCCCCTCCCAATCTTTGTCTACCATCTCCAAGTGATTTTAGTTTTTACTTTTCTTTTCTTTTTTAATTTATACCAATCTAATCAAATATTTGCTTTCATCGAAATATTTTTCAATATTTTAAAATGTTTTTTTTTTAATTTTTAAGCATTTTAGTATTTAATTTTCTTTAAAATAGCATGAAAATTATATGATTATTCTTTTCTGAATTATATATAATCATACAATTTGCATGCTATTTTAAAGAAAGTTAAATACTAAAATGCTAATAAATTTTAAATAAAAAAAAAATTAAAAAAAACATTTTAAAATATTGAAAAATATTTCAGTGAAAGCAAATATTTAATTAGATTGATATAAATTTAAAAAAAAAAAACCAAAATTACTTGGAGATGGTGGACAAAAAATTGGTAGGGGATTATTTTATAAACATTGTATTGGGTCCTTAGAGAACTATATATATATACTTTATTTTTGCAAACAGTCTACTGATACCTACCCCATCTCCCATATGAGTTCCAGTTTCCATCTCATAGTAATTATGGTAATATGTCTTTGGGAGGATCTTGAATCACCTTGCTATATTAATTATTTTTAAAAGGATCCTGAAACACATTTCCATTTTATTAAAAAACAACTTGTATTGTTTGTTTCTCAGTGCTTACTTCATTAATGGGCAATTAAGTCACTAGCCTCCTTTCTCAAGCAATTTCTTCATTCAATGTGCACTCATTATTTCTGGTAACTAACATATGAATTCCTTACACATGTGATTGGGGTTCAATACAAACTTTATCTAAATTCATAGACAGAGCGTTCAACATTTGAACCATTTTGTCCATAACATTAACTAGACCCCTTCCACCTAACAATGTGGCAAATATTGGTGCAGATAGATGATAATCACTCATGTTGAGCTTGATGTTATGAAATTTTCCCCTGTAGCTTATGGACCATGTCATTTGTGATCGTTACTTGAACATTTTTACAAAACAGAGAAAACAATTTGATCTTTCATACACTTATTGTTAATAAAATTGTGGTTACCTTTAATATCGAAGAGGAAAACACCTTGTTTTCCAATTCCACTGCCAAGTGCTGTAACTGCCGCTGTTATATATGCCAGGTATAATCTACTTTGGTTCTTCAACTTCCATGTTTTCTCCAAAGGGCCATTAACCATTTTACAGTTTCCTCCTACCTCTTTGCTTCTTTTCTTCCCCATGTTTCTACATATCTTTAGTTCTTAACTGACATAGAGTTTCCTTTTGAAGCATTTATGCTCCGTACTCCATTTTTTAAAGGCAGATATAACACTCCACTTCTTCTCCTTCTACATCTCTCTCTAGAGGACATTGCTTTGGGTAAGTTACAATGGATGTTTTGTTTTACTTGGACAAGACATCAACACATTTTAATGCAGTCAAAGATTGAGGTTCCAATTAAGGACTAGCAAACCTTTGCAGCAAAATGAAATACTCAAACCCAATACACAATGGAATAATAGTAACTACGCAAAGAAAAAGAATTTATCAATTCAACAAATGGCTTCAAGAGTTTAGATACAAGCTATGCATCAGCTTTTTATTCACAAAATAGATCTTGGGGATCTTAATATCCTAATCTGCTTTCTGCTCAAACTACTCGCCATCTGACTAACTATTTAGAACTAGCACTCTCAAGTCATATCAGTCTTCTCTTATATAGAGATGTAAAAATGATGTGTCCACTAGAAATGTAGCACAACATCTTAAGTGAATGTGATAAGGATCAATGGCCCCAAAATTAAATGATTTGCTCAATAGTTGGCTTCAGGAATGGGTACACCACCTTAAGGTAGCATGTAGGTTCACGAGTAATGTACAGAATCGTCATCTTTAATGTATCTCGACCTAGAAGTCTCCAAATCCAATGTGGTTCCATACATGACCCCCCTCTTAGGCCCCATAATGAAGTAGGTAACATAAGGAATTGACATAAGTTTCAAATACTTGGCACATAGTTCAAACAAGTTGCCATTATACAATGAACAGTCCAGTATTTGGTCCAGTTAAGCTTCTCAAGATAGAAAACACAAATGCAATAATCAGAATCACACAAAACTGGACCGGGACACATAGGATGATTGATAGAGCTTATGTTCCACACCACAATCCAGGTTCTTCAAAATTTGCTGCCACATAGTTTTTGGAAGGTTGAAACTTGACTCCATTACAAACATTAAGTTTCAAGCTTACAAACATAAGTGTCATGAGTTGTAGTGACGCAAACTTTACACAAACTACCCAAAACATCTAGAAAACTAGAAAAGTACCTGCCAAACAAACAAAAAAATAATGAAAAAAAATTGTTGATGCTAGATGGCTCTTACACCCTAGATGCTCCTGCATCACATGTTGCCATCTCCATGCCTGCTTTGATATTTTTTAGTTTCAATAACTTGAGGTTATGATGGATGTCCCATTGTCCCTTCTAAATCATCAACAAGAGTAATCAATTCCTTACATCCTTTGCAACTTTGTTGTATAATTGTGTTGGACTACAGTCCTAGTTTCCCACAACATTCCATATTGACTGCAATAACCCCTGCTCTTGCTATTGCCATATTGATTCGAAAGGTCATATTCAAATGACAACTATATTTATTGTTCTCTTTTCTTAATCACTATCCTCTAGAACCAATGATATGCTTAACATTCCACTAAAAGAACCGCCATTTGTTTTTTTGGTCATTAAATATGCAATATAATTAGGAATAATTTTCTCTTCAGACTTATCCAAACTCAAACACATAAATAATAAGATTTTTCTTTTCAATTTTTGGGAGAGCATTGTAAATGAAGTTGGGTAGCTTATTACTAGGGTATGTGATTTATCTTGTGTTAATTTTTGGATCAGACATGAACAGTAAGCAAAAAATAAACTCCAAACAGAGAACACAGAATTTTATCCTGGGAAAGCCCTCCTACTGGAGGGAGAAAAACCCAGCAACACTTTTACTAATAAAAGATCAGGTACAATAGTGCAAAAATAGCACTTGAGAATCAGCCAAGTTAGGCAGAGTACAAAATATAATCCAGCACTGAAGTAGTGCAAACTTCTGAGCAATTGTAATCCTCCTTCTGAGTAGCGAACCTTCTTCTTGATCAAGGAATGGTGAATGAATTGAATGTGTGTGTCTGAATGAGGAGAGTCTCTCTCCATTTATACAAGCCCAAGTGTCAAGCTTCACTTGAGCCAACCTCAACAAGTTGAATAAATGTTTATGGAATAAATGTTTGTGATCTGGCCGACTTGCCTTCAATGAATTCTTTTAGGGATAATACCTCCCGAAGCTACCAGAACATCAACATCTTGTTGCTTGTTTGACACTTTACCATATTTGCCAGTTGTTTCTCATCATCCTTACTAATTCTTCCATTCTTTTTCCATTGCAGGGTTTGTAATATTCAACATTGGTTACCTTGTTTGGCTAACTCTGTACATTTTAATATGTCTACCTTCAAAGCACTCCTACAAACATATTATTTTTGCAAATCTTCTTACAAATTATCTGAATTTACCTTAAATACTTTCTTAGACATGTTACTTGTTTGAGTTGGAGTAGAAAGTGTCTTCACTGTTTGCAACCTTTGGAATATTCCAGAGTTCCTCTTCATGAGGGTTTATTTCTTTGCATCTATTTTGCACAATAACCACATTTAGGAATTCACAATAGAGGTAGACCACTGATCTGAAATGGGTCGGTTCAGTTCAGAAGACAGCACAATGACTCAAACAAACACAACTGCAGTAGATATCAGTGGCCAAAGACTGGATGGCAAGACAAGAAATCATATGAGGGTCAAAGACCATCAATGACAACACAGAATTTGTCAAAGGCAAAGGCCATTTGGAATGTACAGTCCCTCAGGAACCCTTTGGCAAGTTCCATGTAACAGAAGACTAGATGGCAAGAAAAGAAAAATTTAAATCATAAGAGGATTGAAGACCATCAATGACAACAGAGAATTTTTCAAAGGCAAGGACCATGAGCAAGGTACATGCCCTCAGGAAACCTTTGGAAAGTACCATCTAGCAGAACAGGGTCATCTCAACGGAGTTAGTGGCAGTATGTTTGTACACACGCCCCGCCAGAGGGCAGGACCCCTCTTTCGCCTCCCGACAGGATGCTTTGCTCTTGTCTTGTTTTGCATGCCCCTTTTTCCAAGCCCAAATTGGTCATGTGCCTTCAAACTATCAAATCCCCTACCCAAATTCACCTACTTGGGGTATTCAAATCTACGGAGAAATGAGGTCCATCGTCCTCTTTCTCGCTTTGTCTTGTTCTGCCGCTTGGAAACATTTGTGGACCCCCGTCGCTCCTGTTTCCTCAATTTTGACTTTGAGGGCAACCTTTTTTGGATCAGGGATGTGTTTGAAGTGCGTAAATGAACTGCCAAAGTTTTTTCAATGTTCTGTTAGGTTTCGATGGTTTCATAACTTTGCCTCCAGAATTCCCTTCCTCCTTACCTGTTTGGAAATATTCGCGGACCCTAGTCGCTCCCGTTTCCACAATTTTGACTTTGGGGTCACCTTTTTTGGATCGAGGATGTGGCTTGAAGCGTGAAATGAACTGCCAAGGTTTCGCTAATGTTCCGTTATTGGCGGTTCTCTGGAACTTTCTCTCCGGGGCTCTTCCTCCTTGGCCGCTTAAAACATCCATAGACCCCTCGCCGCCCGGCCTCAATTTTGACTCTCTTGGGGCAATCTTTTGATCTGTGGATGTGTTTGAAGTGCGAATGAACTACTAAAGTTTCATTAACGTCCGCTTCTGGCGGAGCCTGGAACTTTACTCTCCGAATTCCTTTCCTCTTTGGTTGCTTTGAAATATCCGCGAAACCCTGCCGCCCTGCTTCCACATTTTTGACTTCAGTAAACCTTTTGATCCGATGTGTTTAGCGTTCCATGAACCGCCAAAGTCGTATCAACCATTTGGTTAAGTCGCGTTCCTGAACTTCGCCCCCTTTTACCGCTGGAACATCCATTGGCCCAGGGCGACTCGGCCTCCGGAGCCCGGCCCCTTCGTGGCCGTTTCTGGGACTTCGTCCCTCTTTGACCGTTTTGAACATCTGTGAGGCCTCGGCAAGTCGGCCTCCGGAGCCCGACCCCTTCGTGGTCGTTTCTGGGACTCCGTCCCTCTTTGGCTGTTTTGGAAACATCTATGGACCCCTGCCAGTCCAGTTTCCACATTATTGATTTTGAGGCCAACTTTTTGGTGGATTTGGGATATGTTTGTGGTCCCTTGCGAACCGCTGTTTCACAATGCCTGTTTCGTGATTCCCGAGCTTGCCCCTTCTTTGGCTATTTTGGAAACATCCATGGACCCCTGCTGGTCCGGTTTCCACATTTTTGACTTTGGGGCCAACTTTTTGGTGGATCTGAGATGTGTTTGTGGTCCCTTTAAATGAACCGCTAAGGTTTCACAAAGTTTGTTGTTTCGTGGTTTCTGGAGTTTCGCCCCTTTTTGCTATTTTGAACACCTGACGGCCACTCTCCTCTTCCGGCTTTCCTAAGCTCCGCCTTCCCAGGTTGCTTCGGCTCCGCTTCTCTCCATGGTCGCTTTTGACATCCGGGCGGCTACTCCTTCTCCGGGCCTCGAGTCTGACTCCTCCGCGGATCAAGCTTCCGCCTGGCTTCCATGGCCGCTTTGATATCCAATGCTGCCCTCCCCTTTTCCGGCCTGTGAGTTCGTCCACAGGTCGCTTCGAAGTCCATCCTCTTTGGCTGCTTAAACATCCATAAGCATTCCTTTCCCGGCCGGTTGGCTCCTCCGGCCGCTTCCTCGGAGTCTGCCCTTCCTACTGCTAACATCCGGAGCTTGCTCTTCCCGACCGCTTTGACATCCAGAGCCTCCTTCTTTCCCCTGCTGTTTAAATATCCGAGCCCGCCCTTTCCTCCCTTGGCCATGGTTTTCAGTCCTCACTGTCACTTTTCCACTGCCTTTTTCTATCATCTCGTGCTCGTGACCTCTTTAGCTAATACATTAATGTTTATGGCCCAAATGAGCTCTAAATATGAATATCAAAATATTTTGATGATGCATGGATAAATCTAACAGGGAATTTGTAGGTTTGACTAGCTTTTTCCTTAACTCATATATAAATGCACTTACGACACTTCGTGTTTGCAGGAGTCAAGAAGCCTTCCGTAGGTCTATCGAAGAGGCCCATTGAGGGAGTTGTCCTACCTTTTTCCAGATGATGATGATTTTTAAGGAGCTTTCCGCCCAAATCAAGGGCCACCAATCCATTGATGCAAGTCATCGACCGACCTATTTGATCCAATCAAAAATGTTGCAAGTCCACCAGATGGAGGGCATCCTTCAAACAATCTCTGCTACAGTAAAAAGGCAATCAGCTAAATGACAAAATTGCTACAGTGACTAGCACTAGATGACAAAACAGAGAAAAGACAAGGAATGTATTTTTTAATTGTTGAATATTGTGGGGTAGGTGAAACCCTATTGTAAACAAATCTGGGCCATTCGTTGGAAATTGATCCTAGCCATTCATTTGGGCTTTGGAAAACTATAAATAGGGGCTTGCCCCTCATTTGTAACGGTTGGAGAATTGATGTAAAAACATTATGTAGCAATAGAAAGCAGCATTGCATGATTTATGGGTATTCTTTTTGAGTTTGCTCTTTATGTATGCATGGTTCACCTTCCATGTTAGTTTTAGTGTTAGTTTCTTGAATGGGAGTGGTGATGGTGTTTGCTGTTTCAGTATTTGATGAACTTCCAGCTCATGTTTTTTGTGGTTCATTGATGATGAATCACTTTGCAAAGCTAGTCTGAGCCTCTTTCCTTTATTGCTACAACTTAGTTCGATTGCATGCACATGATGTGTGTATGTAATGTGAAAATTTGCAGTCCTTGGAAGATTGCACTGGTTTTGTGCAACTGTAGGTTTCTCTTGGCCAAGCAAAACCCAGTTTAGGGAGTTTGTCTACTATAACAACCACCATTGTTACTGTTCATTCGTAGCTTAGGATTAGAATAACTTTCTTACCTTTCTCCTTTTGCTGTTTCTTTTAATCCTTGGTTAGAGTAGGACTCAAAGCATCACCATGAAGCTAAATCAGATGAACTTTATGAGTTTCAGCTTGTTGTTTTGAGTGGACAGCCACTGTTCATTCACTTTCAGCACTTTGAAACTGCATTTGCAAACCCAACTTCCATGCTTTGTAACTCATCCGTAAGACCGCCTTGTGATTCCAGCAAATCACATAAAACAATTGAGATATTCCAAGCACTATCAAGACCTGACATTAGAGACCTTGGGATAGTGTTCTGCAATCTGATTGTTGAAGATTGTCTTTCAAGAGAGATAGTGCACCTACGCACTACCTGTGTTGAAAAGTGCATAAAAAACACATCAACAGTTAGTAGATCCAAGTCTGTCACCCAGAACTTCAGAAATTGACAGAAATTTTACAGATCTAGCAGCTATAGCATCTGTCTGCATGGGGTGAAGGGAACTTGGAACAGCTAAGAGAAAGCCCCAGCAGACCACTGCCTCTCAATTTGGTCCAAAGGAGGAAAAATAAGAACAAACACATTTGGCAGCCACCAAAAGTGTCAACAGTCTAGAAAAAGAAACTAGCACTCTATGAGAGCAATTCTTTGTATCCCCACTACTGAGATATTGCATCTCTTTGAGGTCACTGCATCTGTATGTCTTTGGAAGCATAACTATAAAATATTTTGCTAGAGTCATAGAGAAGTCCATGGAGACGAGTAGAAATTGCTGCAGTGTAGGAGGTGTCAAATTCACATTTTTTAAAGCACTTCATTACAGAGCAAGTGTAGATATCATTAGAGTTATTGCTAATAGCCCATAATGCTCTGTGGTTTGCAATCTTGCAAACTCAATGACTGGAAATGATCCGTCTTGGATCTAGGAGTAAAGCTTCCTCAGGGGAAAACACTTAAGATTGTTGCAGGACCAAAAACTATACTTACATGCAATCAAAAAATGAATATGTCTACATATTCAAATATTCGCATTCCTCTCGAAAGGTTATACAATTTCAGAAAAATGACACCTTGATTTGAGTCTATATGCAGGAAGTTATGGCTTCCGGAAGGTAAAGGGTATAAAAACTCTCAAAAGTTATGGCTTCTGGACAGCAAAGGGTATAAAAATTCTCAACAGTGATGATTTTTGAAATTGTCAATAACGATTTCAAAATCACCAGGCTTCTGGAAGGTGAAGAGCAAATACTGTCCACAGTAGTGGTTTCAAAATTGTCACTAACATTTTTGAAATCGCCAGGGCAGTTTCAAAACCACCTCTTGCTAAATGGGGCAGTTTCATCTGAATTGAAAAAAAATAAGCAAAATTTGAAACCAAACAGCCAGTCTGTCTCTTCACTTTCTATGTAGAAGCTTTGTACACACAAGGGGAGTGTTCCAGCACTCTAAGGAACTAATTGGGAATCCAAAGCAAAAAGGAGGACGAGAATTGAAGTGTTGTATCTCTAAGAAATAATAGAAATCTGAAGTAGTGATAGCCTTGACAGAGGTTGCGTAACACTTTGTAGTTGTCTATCTTGAGCAATACACTCTGGTAGAGAGCAACTGCCTCTACAAACTGGGCTTTTAGTCCCTCACTAGTGTTTTCCCAGGATAATTCTTTGTGTTTTGCATTTTCACATTTCAGTACTTCATTTCTTAGTGTAAAAGCATTCCAATTCCTCCCATTGTTGACTGTCATTTGGATTCCAAGTAGAACAGTAGCTTCACTGTTTGATTCCCTAGTTTGTAGCTAGTTAATGGTCAAAATTATGATCAGGAAAGGAGGCACAGTCAAATCTATACTGGAATTTTCACCCCAAGTGGGATTCCCCATGATTTATCTTGGGTTTATATTGATCTGTAAGCCATATTTTCATCTCTTGTCCAGGCTTCTTGTTCTTTGATCTTTCCCTTCATGCCTTTTTAATTTATGTCACCATGTGCAACATTCTAACTCTATGTTAACACTGATTTCATAAGTAATACTCTTAGGAACAGTGTTTGAATTGAACTATATGTAATTCAGATTGTTTTGATGAATTAGACAATGGTGTAGCCAAGCTAATTACAGATCAACCACAGAAGTAAATCAAAATGAAAAATATGTATTTTAGAGGACAATCACATGTTTACACTTTCAAGCATTGTCTAAAGATGACTGTTCTCAAAATCAAGCGATGAATGATCTGTTTACAATAAAGTCTCAAAGAGAATGGAAATTAATGTGTTTTAAAATGACAATAGAAATGAAATTCAAAATAATGGAATAAAGGCAGAAAAAGATGGTAGAAAGGTCAAAAAATCAACCTAGACGATGATGGGAAATAATAATTAGCAAGTGAACTTTTTATATCAGAAGAGATATGATACATACTCGATTACTGACCCATACTTGGGGACAAGCAGTTACTATACATTTTTTAATTTTTTAATTTTTTGTGGTAAAATTAGGTAGATGATAAATTAAAAGGCTAAATGTTGATTGTGTTTTCAGTAATGACTAAAAGAAGAATTATCAAAACAGCACTAATTCTGAATATGCAAAAACTTCATGGTTAACAACAGAAATATATTGTAGTTAAATGAACAACGCAATCCAACAAGTGGGATTAAACAGAAGAGAAGCAATATGACAAACTAAGTACAAAACATACAGAAAAAATGGTGGCAAGGGTAGAGGTTCTACCTTGAAGGAAGAAATCTCGTTATAAAAATTGAACTGATTTTTGTATCATTATCATTGTTTTTATCAATTTTAATTCTACATAAAAGAAGAATCTCATTATAAAAATTTAACAGATTTTTGTGTCGTTTCTATCAACTTTTATTTTAACTATCAAATCGCATCTGTATCAATTTAGTTCTCATAATCCAACCTCCTAATCATGTTCCACAGCTACCTTTAATCCAAATCACAGTCCATTATTTTCAGGCCTCACAGCTGCCTTTGACACAAATCCCGGTCTATTGTTTTCAGTTCTCACGGCTACTAGTGATCCAAATCCCAGTCCATTATTTTCAAGCTTACAGTTCTGTCCTTTGAACAAAATCTGTAGAATTTTAGTATCAGAGTTAGCTTATTTTCAAGACCAAGCTATTCCTGTGGGTTTATGTCAACCCTACACTTCCATTTTTTTCCTTTAACAATTTATAACTTTTAGCATCGTTTTCCTTGCAATTACTGTTACCCTTTTGCATATCCCTTATCCATTAATATTCACAAATCGTATCACTTCTCCTTGCCCAATTGTATCAGATAGACAAATATGGTTTGTTTTTTTGGCCTATGTTTTGTATGTCTGCATGTTACATTGTGTCTAAAATTATCATAAATTCCTTCAACAAATGCTCCATAATCCATTCAAAATACAAGTTAAGTTTATTGAAGAACTATTTTGTGCAGTTATTATATATTCTGATTGTTATAAAACGTGGGTAACTGATAAATTAGACCACTAAATGTTGACTGTAATTTCAGAAACAATAAAAAGAACAATTATTGTGGACATGGTGGTGGACTACAGAGACAAATTGTTGTTGAAGAAACATTGCGATATAAGTGCAATTATACAGGGAAGAGATTGGTAGTTAATGGAGTTAGCACAAATTAAAAGAACAAATGGTGATGCAGCTGCAAATCCTAACAGGAATGAGATATTCTCAAATACAATAGTTTAACTGATTTGAACAGTGATTTTGATCAAAGGTAGATGTCGAACTTGGCATAAGAGATCAGTGATAAGAAACAAGTTGACGCAAATCTGATATAATGGGTAAAAAAGTTGATAGGAATACAAATCGACTTAGAAGGAATCACATACAGGCAAAAATAGGAGGGTTACAAGTTCTACCATGAAGGCAAAAATCTTAAATATAAAAGTTTTACAGATTTTGTTTCAATGACAGTATGATAGGCCTGACAATGATGGACTGGAATTTGGATCACAGGTAGCTGTGAGGCTGAAAATAATGGACTGTGATTTAGATCAAAGGTAGCTGTTGAATATGACTTAGAGTAAAACATGATGAGAACTAAGTTGATATAGATACAACACAATGAATAAAAAATTTGATAGAAACAATGACAACAATTTATCAATTATCATCCTTCGGTTCTGATACTTCGTTATTAAAACCTAGCAGAATCCTCCATTTTTGTGTGGCTATCATTGCTTCTATCAATGCTTTTACCCATTACATAGCATTTGTATCAATTTGCTTCTCATTATCACCTTCTTAAATCATGTTACTTGATTGAAATCCCATTCCATTATTCCAATCCCATGATTGTAAATTTTGTCCTCCAAACAAAATCTGTAAATCTTCTAT